>KZ109858.1:795-155608 GCA_002116395.1 Ramularia endophylla | reverse complement strand
GCAGCAACAGCCTGTGTGAGAGAGAATAGAAGGGTGAGGTTGCAGTTGATTCCGTGCTTGCTCTGGAGCTCATGGGCAGCCTGGATACCCTCCCAGGTGGAGGCAAGCTTGATCAGGACACGAGACTTGTCAATGCCAATGGACTTGTAGAGCTGTAGAAATTGGTCAGCTTTGCCGTTCAATTGCAGCATAGCAGTCATAATCGCTTACCTCAATGATGTGCAGGGCCTTGTCAATGGATGCCTTCTTGTCGAAGGAGAACCTCGCGTCGACCTCCGTTGAGACTTTGCCAGGAACAATGTTGAGGATCTCCTTGCCGAAGAGGACAAGGAGATAGTCGAGAGTGGCATCCACCTGCTCTTCTGTGCTCTTGCCATGCTTCTTGCCATACTCCGCCGCCTCATCGATGAGCTTCGCGTACTCGGGCTTCTTAGACGCGGCGAGAATCAAAGAAGGGTTGGTGGTCGCATCTTGTGGCTTGTATTTTCCAATGGTCGCAAAGTCACCGGAGTCACTGACAACAGTCTGGTTGAATCAGCCGAGTTCTCTTGGTTCATATGCCGATATGACTGGGTGAAGCCACGCTGGGGAGAACAATGTACTCACGGTGCCGGTGGCCTTGAGCTGGTCGAGAGAGGTAGACATGTTTGATGAGTGTGATGTGGGCACTGTGGTCAATGGTAGGTGAAAGTGTGAGATTGAAGGTGGGGTGTTTGAGGAAGAAAATAGGCAGAAGGTTGAGTTGAGACCCTGAAGCTTACAATGACGTTCCACCGCAATCAACGGGGGGGTTCTCTTCGGAGGTCGTTTCCGCCACGGCAGAACAACGCTACAACGAAACAAAAAGACGGATTGCTCAGCATCGATACCGATCTTGCCACTGTTCGCCACGTCTGCTCAGGTGGGACGTTTTCATTCGTTGTATGCTGCCTGTCGTTGGTGGTGTTGATGCGAGTGCAATGCATCCGGAACTTTGGGCACGACTTGCGGGAAAACTTGCTGGGAGAGGACGAGGCGAGTCTTTAGCTTCAGCTGCTAAACCAATACTGTAATCAAATACGCATCAAATTCAATGATTTTATCGATGCGGCCGGTCCCGGATTCATCTTGCCAACTTCATCTTGCCTCTCCAAGTCTTCCTCGACGTTCTATACGAACTGATCACACGCCATCAGGCAATGTCGATACGGAAACAATGGCATTGCGCGGAGTGACTGCTTTGTTGAGCCGATCCAGCCAAGTCAGCCCGACTGACGGCGATATTATTGATGGGAGCGAGGCCGAGAACACCTTGTACGAGATCGAATCAGCCTAAACACGCTCCACATCGATGTCGGCGTCTGAGTCTGTCAATCTGTCCCGGAGTTGCTGTACTCACTGGCGAGGAGTTCGAAAAGCTTCGAAAGCATACCTAGGTACATACGCTTATACCAAATGCCGACATTGGCGTCCCAGCTCTTACCTTATGGTCGCCTCCTTGTGTCCTTGTTCAGGTACAGGCGTTGCTTTGTTGCTTCGCGGTGTATGCACGACACCGCAGCAGTCTGTGCTCCATGTCGGCCGTAGCCGGCTGAGCAACGCCGTGCATCTGATGAGAAAACATCCACAAAGACGTCGGCTATCTGCTTCAAACTCAATTTATCGTATGGCTTCTGCGTCTACAAATCGATCCTTCAGCTGGAGCTCTCTATCCACAGACTTCTACTACCGACCCGCCGCAGAGATAAACAACGTCGGCACGTACCGCGTTGTAACAGTCCATCCCGCCGAATATTACGACCCCATAACATGCAGTCTGTTCGAGGTGTCACTCAAAGACACCACTGTCAAGTTTATTGCTCTATCATACTGTTGGAACAGCTCCGCTGCTGAGGAGACAATCTGGTGTGATGGCCGGCCGCTCAAGATTACTGCGAACCTCTTCGCAGCCCTCCGCAATGCCCGACCGAGAAATTCCGTTGTTCGCTTGTGGATTGACCAAGTATGTGTGGACCAGGGAAACATCATAGACCGGAATGAGCAAGTGAGTAGGATGGGCCACATTTACCGTGCTGCTCATGGCGTGATCGTCTGGCTGGGAGAGGAAAGTCCAGGTTCTTCTGCAGCAATGGATCTTCCCAGGATGATCAAAAGATATTGGTCAAGGCTATACGACAACCCCAACGAGTTGACAGACTTTCGAAAGACACCACCTGAGTGTGATCCTTGGGGAGAAGGAGCTTGGCCAGCTTTTGTTGCGCTGCTTACTAGATCTTGGTGGAAGCGACTGTGGGTAAGTTTTCATCATTTTGAATTCATGTCAGCCCACCAAGAATGATTGAAGTGTCTTATGTCAGAGACCAACACGACACAAATAGGAAGTTCAAGCTGATGTTCGAGTCGGGCGTGCAGAAATTGGGTACCAGGCAGAAGCGTCTGTCATCGAGCCTAATGTTGTCTGAAAACTCGTCAGGCCAACGAGCAATCGCTCTCTTTTACTGACCGGCACCGGCGGACACCATTTGGGCTGCAAGACAGAAGTCAGGCTGCCATGTCTCAACTCATCATAGTCTTTCGTACATTGCTGACCTTACCTGATCCATGGCAGGTGATCCAAGAAGTCGTTTGTGCTAGAGAAATCATGATAACCTGCGGTGCGGCAACTGCTCCTTGGGATGATTTCGTCAAGCTTGCTCAAGTAGTTGACTCCATGCGACATCTCAGCGCACACCACGCAATGGGATCCAAGTCAGCAGCTTCGTACATTGGATTCATGCAGACGTTGAGGTCCGTCACCGAGCAAGGAACAAAACAAGCCGTCAGGGACTATGCAAGTGAAGATTCAATGGCTCCGTATGTACTACGCATGGCAAAAGATTGCGAAGCCAGTGATCATCGGGATAAGCTCTTTGCCTTCCATCACTTGGTGAGACTTTGGAATCGACCTGACTATGCGTTGGAAATCGAGACCCTTTACAAGCTCTTTGCTGCGCAGTATCTTCAACGTATCGCGTATGCCATCACCGAATTCAGCTGTGACGAGGTCAAACTTTCTCGAAGGCAGATGGAGTTTGTCTACTCAGCAGGACACTTGTCTCAGTCACTGAATCTGCCTTCTTGGGTGCCGGACTGGAGCATGCCTTGGAAGACCCGCCCGTTATGGCTCAGCTCGGATTGCTACAGTGCCGGGGGGACGGACGTGAAAGATATATCGCCCATTTTGGAAGACCAGGAGAAAGGAGAGACTATATGTCGGCTCCCTTTGACAGTGAAGATGTTCGATCGAGTCCTCGGTACTGGCCCAGGCGAACTGCAGTTGTCGTCGGGCAGCCCACGTGCGTTATCAGAAGCGCTAAGAACTTGGCTTTTTCAGTCAATGTCACTCTTGCACATGCATCGTAGCCGTCCAAGTCCATACATGGATCAAACTACGGCTATTGCTCGCGTTGTCACTGCTGATCAAGACCAAGGCAAGAGATTAGATCCACAGGGTGCGTTGAAAGTGTAC
The DNA here is from genome assembly GCA_002116395.1 of Ramularia endophylla. NCBI lineage: Eukaryota > Fungi > Ascomycota > Dothideomycetes > Mycosphaerellales > Mycosphaerellaceae > Ramularia > Ramularia endophylla. The sequence continues at coordinate 152,121 of KZ109858.1, read as the reverse complement.
GAGGCACTTCTCGAGTTCCTTCGGATGTCAGAGTCTGAGGATTCTCCAATGTCTGGACGCGCATTCCAAGAGTATGAGCGCTTTTACAGCGCAATCGCCAGCCTCCTGCGGGGACGTGTCTTCTTCATCACTGAACAGGGCTCGTTTGGGCTTGCACAAGCTGGTATTGCATGGGGAGACAGTATAGTAGTTGTACAAGGGGCTCCCGTCCCTGTCATAGTGCGTCCAACGCTCAACAATGGTCCCATGAACAGAGAGTATCGTCTACTCTGTGAGTGCTTTGTGGTGGATATAATGGTATGCACAACTACTCGATTTCAGCAAGGTTTCAAATGTGTATCAAACTAATGCTGTTTTACAGGACGGAGAACTCTGGCGAAACGAAAGTGTTCCGGCTGAAGACATCCAGCTGCTTTAAAACGACAGACAGGGATTTGATGAGGAATCCTTCACGTTATCGGTTTGGCTGAGGAGGAATATCGTCGGGTCTTGGCGCAACCCATCTCCATACCTCGATATCTCAACACCTATCAATCAACATCAATACCTTTGTTCTGACCACATCACTTTGAGAATATCCTTCTAGCAAAAGCAGTCACTCTATTATCCAACAGCACCACTGCCTACCATCTCTCAGGAACCAAGATTTGAGTTGTCACAATGTCCATCAAGTCAGTTGCTCTCCTTGGTGCAGATGGCAACCTGGGACCAGTCATTCTGAAATCGCTCGTCTCTCATGGCTTCAACGTCACTGTTCTTAAGAGAAAGTCATCAAAATCGCAGACAGCATACCCCAACCAGATCACTGTGCCAGATGGATTCGAAGTCGATGATCTTGTTGGACCTCTCCGCGGCCACGATGCCGCTATCATTGCTATCAGGAGTAGTGATACCGACCTTCAGATTAGATTTGCCGATGCATGTCTGAAGGCTGGAGTTAAACGCATGTGAGTTGAGAAGGATACGAGATAGCTGAAGTTGCAACAACTGATACAGTGATACTCTTCAGGATCCCTGCAGACTTTGGCTCAGTCGACTCGTCTTCGGTAGGATATTCCCCTCTGTCGACCTTGGACTTCACGTTCGTAACTAACATACAGTCCCACGTCAAAGCCGTTGACGCAAGAACTCGTACCTTTGTAAGTTGCTCCGGATGGGAGAGATGAAAGTCCTTGCTGCGCAACTCAAATACTTATGGGTCGACCAGATACAAACAGAAGACATCCGTGCGAGAGCACCTGAAGAAGCTATCCGAGCAATCCAACGACTTCACCTGGACCAGTCTAGTCTGCGGCCACTTCTTCGATTGGAGCCTAGAATTCTTGCACGTCTGGCTACAAGAGCAAACAGTCGACATCCTGGACGATGGTGAGACCAAATGGTCTGCAAGCACCTTGGAACAGATTGGGGAAGCCACAGCTAGGATCCTTGAGCGTCCGGCTGTCACGAAGAACAGAATGATATACATTCAGAGTTTCTTGGTCTCTCAGAACCAGTTGATAGAGTCTTTCGAACGGGCGACCGGATCCAAGTGGACAAGAAACGAGCTTGATTCGAAGACGTATAGGGAGGAGGAGAAGAAGAAGGCTGATGCAGGAAGTTTCGAGGCCAGTGAGAATTTGGTTTGGTATCTTGGTGCTGTTGATGCGAATTGGGAGTCCAAGGAGAACTTCGCAATGAAAGACTTGGATCTTACTGAGGAAGACTTTGATACGGTTGTAAAGACGACCGTTGCCAAGTTCTCTGGTTCGTGAGAGACCTGGACTAAAAGTTTTGGGTAGCTGTATTTCAATCTCCCAAATTCGTTGGCCAAGTTGCGAAACCTGCGCACATTTGCGTTATGTATCCAGGTCCGAGGAGATGAGTGACGGTACCAGTATACTGCTATCAGCATTGTCAGCAATGACTTGGGCGTTTCATGTGAGCTGTGCTCGACTGCCCACAGTTGTCACGAGCTGCAGTTTTGCGCTCGGAAACGTCGATCGAGTTAGTCGCTCGTTGAGCAACTAACTCGATGTCTATCGCTCGTCAAATATCGGAGAGGCCGAAACGGTTGGGTATGCGGATGGAATGGTCCTCAATCAGACAGGCTTGTCCGCACTCTCAATTGCAAGCAAATAGCTAGATGCTTTGAGTATCGATTCTGTCATATCTCCATGCATCTTTCGAGCAAATTTGGCCGCTGCCAATGAACCATAGGTCGTAGCCATACTCCATATTCCTGCCTGAGCAACATGGTAAGATATCGTAGTCCCCTCTTAGCCACATGGTAATATCTCATAATCCCTTCTGAGCGACATGGCAATATCTGATATTCCTTTCCGAGCAAGATGACCCATACCCACTGATGGCCGTGTCATAGGATTGCACATCTCGTACCTCCACCACCTCTGTAATCATCTTCGCGACGCGTCTTGCGTCTCCTCCTCCTACCTCCTGACGGCTCCGGTCGTGCTTTCGCGAGATCCTTGCGTATGATCTGTCTGCACACATCGATGAAAACCTCGTTGATGTTCGTTGCCTTCCTCGCGCTCGTCTCGTAATACGGGATGTTCCCCCAACTCTGCGAAAGCTGGAACGCCTTTGCTCTTGATATCACACGATCTTCTTCCAGGTCTGACTTGTTTCCTACCAGGACCATGGGAAAGTTCGGGTCGCCCTTCGTGCGTACGATCTGGTCTCGAAGCTCGATAAGTTCTCGGAGGGACGATGCGGAGGTGATGCTGAAGACCAGGAGGAAACCCTGGCCTAAACGCATGTACATGTCCCTATAACAGTTGTTCTTATCAGCTTTCATTCAATATATAACTGGGACTTCAGCCCGAACCTCATTGCGGCTGTGAGATTGTTAGCAATGACCACAAAATGAGTCCCTGGGCCAAACTTACTGAATTGCTCCGTTCCTGCCGTGTCCATAATCTCTAGAACCACATGTCTTCCCTATAGGACAATTAGCTTGTATGACCGTGAATCGCATGGTGACTTTCAAGCATACATCAACATCGATGTTTTTGCGATACGAGTCCTCAATGGTTGGGTCATATCGCTCTACGAAGACTCCTTGGACGAACTGCACTGGATCTTGTAAGCAAGCCTTCGCCATAGCCGAGCACAAGATAGCATACTCGTCAGACAGCTCTTTCCCACGCCGCCAGATCCGAGGACAGCTATGTGGTACTCTCGCTGGACACCCATCCGAGACATGATTTCTTGCTTTGGGCACCACGGTGCCAACGATTTGCAAAGAGCTCCTTTTCTCAGTTGTATTGAATTCGTAAAATCGTGAAGTTGCTCAGGCCTTTCATACGTCGTTAGAGTCTTGCAAAGCTCCGGTGGCTGATAAGTCCGGTGAAGCACAGCTGAAATGAGCGGACTCAGGTCGCGCAGGGCATTCCATTCAGAGAATCGTGCAGTGACGGTCACTCAATTCGTCCCCAGATGCAGAGTGAGGCCACAAGGGAGGTCACACCAGTCGGAGGCGCGGAAGCGGATCGTGTAGCGCGACAGATCGCAAGAGTTCAATAGGGAATTCAGGATGAGACGCGTGGGAGGCCGGGCGAGTAAGGTCTGTCACCTACAACTGCAGTAGAGCACACCGGAGGAGGTCGTCGAAAGGCGTATCCCATACTCCTAGCAGCAGCGGCTGTGGTAGTTAAGGTACGTAGCTTTTGGCTTCGGAGTGTCGAAGGTGAAAATATAACCACGCGCGAGGACGCTAGGCACGAGTCGCGTTTCCAAAAAGCTGCAGCCTATCAGACGTGCCTGCGCATGAAAATGGGCTTGAATTCAAGTGGAATTCCCTCGCATTTTGGACTACAAACCTCCGTCTTGTGCCGCTGTTGGACGGATCACGTCCATTAGTTGCTCTAAGGCCTGCAAGACTGCAAGCTACGGCCGGATTGCATCCACGCGGCGGGACATGCATGCACGAGGCGCAGGAGAACTAGAGCCCGGAGGACGGCTACCCTCGCATGCACGGCAAACGAATTGCACATGCACAACGCCCTTGGACAATGGGAGCCTCGGGGCGGCTGATGGTATGGCTCTGACTCGCCAGTGCACAAAACATGCCATGCTACGACGATATCAGAAGCACGATGATCTGAAGCACGTCAGAGGCAAAAGCTTCATAGGAGATGGCCGATGGATTCATGGCCATTGCAAGCAGTTGTTTGACGTGCGATGCTGAACGATATGAGTATACACATCGTGAGCCGTACTAGAACAGAAATAGCTCGAAGGAAAGCAGCAGTTGTCGTTGGCATCAGGACGAGGGGGTTGAAGGCGGACAATCTAGACTTTCTTTCTCCTCGCCTCGCTGTAGATTTTGTCACGCCTTGCGGTTTTTCGTCACAACCGAATCTAGACGTTTACCTTTCCATTTGATGAACATACATTATCAAAAGCACAATTTGCTATGCGTCTTCCGTTATTAGGAGCGGTCGCGCTTCTTCTCAGAGCTTCGAATGCTGTTTTTGCCGATGAAGCCTGGAATACAGACTTCCACTTCGCTCTGCTAGGCCTGCCCCAGGAAAATGCCACCTTTTTCCACCAGCCGGACACAAGCTCTAGGGCGTCTTTAATCTACACATTCTCCGAGGAAGGCGTTCTGGGAGCTCTGAACCCCAGAGATGGCTCGATAGTGTGGCGGCAGCAACTGGGATCAGACTCACATTCGTCGTCAAACGCGAGCTTTTTGCGGGCTGGGGAAGGGCAGGATGTCGTTGTCGGGGGAATTGGCAGCGAGGTCGCGGCGTGGAGCGCTGCAGATGGGAGACTTGCTTGGAGTAGCGATGTTCTAGGACGCGTCGAGGATTTGGAAATTCTCGAGCTTGGTGATGGGTCCGCAGCCGCGGGGGTGAAGGATGCCATTGTTCTGACCAGCGGAGATCGCCCTGCCGTGCTGCGTCTGGACGGACTGACAGGTGCTGTGAAATGGACACACAACGTTGACAGCGGTGATGCGCCCTACCAAGTGTCCGCTTCGGCTACGGAAGTCCATGCCATACTGCTACACAAGACTATGCTTGGCTACATCAAGATCAAAGTCATCTCCCTGGATCCGATCTCTGGACGCAAGAATGATGAGTACACGCTGAGTTCTGACAGTGAGCTTGCATCCGCAGATACCATTGTATCAGTTGGATCCAATTCTGCGTCGCCAATCATCGCATGGACGGACGCTGCGTATACCGTACTGAAAGTCAACATCGTCGGCACCAAGGCAGTGGCCTCGTTCGATATCGAGAAGCGCGGCGATGAGGTTGTTGAGAAAATCAGACTCCACGCACCAACCCACACAAATTCGGCTGCGCATTTTCTGGTGCACTACGAGACTAACATTGGCCACTGGGCGGATATCTTCCACATCAATCTTGCGGCCAACAAGATTGAAAAGGCATACTCACTGCCAAAAGTTGGCGGTAAAGGTGCCTTCTCGACAAGCACAGCCAATGCCAACGTTTTCTTCACCAGAGTTACGCGCAGCGAGGTATTGACTGTGTCCTCCATTTCTCACGGGATACTTGGCAAGTGGCCCATCAAGAACTTTGGCATTGTCGCAACAGAGCTTGAGAATGTTGAGCCTATTCACGCTGTCTCAGAGATCTCGGTAAGGGACAGCGGAGTGTCTGCTTTGAGGACCGCCGTCCTATTGTCAACTGGAGACTGGATTCTTCTTAGAGAAGGAAGCGCGGTGTGGCACAGGCCAGAGGTACTTGCGAGCACGGTCTCGGCCACATTCGCGGATCCAGCAGAAGTGCAAGCCTTCGCTCAGGAACTCGAGATGGAAGCACACAGCAACCCGGTCTCGGCTTATTTCCACCGTGTCAAGAGACACCTCCAAGATATCCAGAAGCTACCGGAACTCCTTGCACAGCTGCCATTGAAGATACAAAACGGACTTTTCGGCACGACTGCCGATAGCGGCTTGGTGAGCGACGTATTCGGGTTCCACAGAGTCATCGCGTGTGCTTCAAAGAATGGTAGAGTGGTTGGGCTAGATGCTGGCAACCCCAGTCGTATCTTGTGGAGCACGCAGGCTGTCAGCTTGAAGTCGGACGAGGCATGGGAGCCATCGTTCACTTCCGCTTCTGGAGGCGTGTTGGTACTTTCTCAGGGCACAGACTCTTCTGAAGTGAGGTTGAACGCGTCTACCGGAGGCTTATTGACAGGCTCGGCTCCGGTTAGACCTGACAGCTCTCTTTCCGGCGCTGTCGCTTTTACTCTGCAAGGAAACGGACTCAACGCAGTGAAGACGGGAACCGCTGCCTCTCTGTGGCATTTTACCCCGGTGGACGGAGATCGCATCTTAAGTCTCATTCCACGACCCGTGAATGACCCCGTGGCCTCTATCGGAAAAGTACTTGGCGACCGCAGAGTGCTGTACAAGTACCTCAGCCCAAATCTGGCGCTATTGGTGACTGCCAGCGATGCCACTAAGTCAGCTTCTTTTTACGTTCTGGATACCGTCTCTGGAGCTACGCTGCACTCCAACATCCACAGCGATGTGGATCTTAATGCGCCTATCACGTCCATCATGTCCGAGAACTGGTTCGCCTATTCGTACACCGCGGAGACTGCAGAAAGCTCACCCAAAGGCCACTACCTCGTGGTGGGAGAGATGTTTGAGTCTTTGATCCCCAACGATCGTGGTCCACAGAGCACCGAATCGAACGTCTCTAGCTTGCAGACACCGGCCCAGCCATTCGTTCTGCTACGCTCTTACCAGATTCCCGAGGCCATCTCCAAGCTCTCGGTCACCCAAACCCGACAGGGCATCACCTCCCGCCAGCTCCTAGCTGTATTGTCGGACTCGAGCTCGATCGTCGGTATCCCATATGGCATCATTGACCCTCGCAGGCCTATCGGCAGAGACCCCACAAAGGACGAGCAGCTAGAGGGATTAATGCGCTACTCCCCAACTCTGGAGTTGGATCCCAAGTGGTATCTAAACCATAAACGGGAGGTTATAGGCATCACGAATGTCATCACGACTCCAGCACTCATTGAGAGCACCAGCTTGGTGTTTGCTTATGGCCTGGACATCTTCGGAACGAGATTGAGCCCATCCTTCAGCTTTGATATTCTGGGTAAGGATTTCAACAAGTTCCAGATGTTGGCTACCGTTGCTGCTCTGGCTGTGGCTACTTTTGTTGTGGCGCCTTTGGTAAGTTCTACACTTTAAGATCTACACTAGTGGTGACTGGCTAACTCAGTGTCTGCAGGTTGCAAGAAAGCAGGTTAATGCTAGATGGTCGTTTGCTTGAGTTGTACACTTGTGTAACAAATAGATGACTGGTATGTGAAGACCCCAATAAAGCGATCTGTTATAATGCTCTGGTGCTTCCCCTCGGGCATTTTCCGCGGCATATGTGGTCGTCTTGCTGTATCCGCTTTGCGTCATCGATCCCTCACTCCATTGGAGCTCACTTCGTAAATCCATTAACGCCGACGCCGGCATTCGTGTACCAAGCAGCAAGAAGTCCATCAGTGTGTTCTTCAACAACCACAAGACCAAAAGCAGGAATCGGTCTTACGAACTGCACTTTCACATCTGCCTTGATACAGCGGAACAAACGCCCGCAGATCCTCAGAGCCGACAGCATCCAAAGCAGCTCTTCGCCATCAGGTTTCAAAGGTCACATCGAAAACACAGTCAACATGGCGGACCAAGTCAAGTACACCCAGAAGCTGAAGGGTGACAAGGTCTTGGTTATCGGCGGCTCAGCTGGTAGGATTGAATCATGTGACCAATTCACATCTACATTTCGGCTAACATTGAAATGTCAGGCATTGGTTTCGGCGTAGCAGAAGCTTGCCTCGAGAACGGTTGCACCGTTATAATCTCCTCATCGAACCCCGAGCGCGTTCAGAAGACCATCTCCAAACTGCAAGGTCTTTACCCCTCCGCAGAGGTATGCTGCACACTGCCGCTTGTCCACCAGCAAGCATTAATTGACAAGGTGTAGGACCGCATCACTGGTCACGCCTGCAACCTGGCAGACGAAGCGAACCTCGAGTCCAACATTGCGTCCCTTTTTGAGAAGGTTGGAAAGCTGGATCATGTAGTCCACACAGCCGGTGACTCTCTCGCTGTCAGCCCCGTTGATTCCATTGATATGGACGGCGTCAAGAAAGCAGGTCTAGTGCGCTTCTTCGCACCTCTCTTCATCGGAAAGTATGCTCCCAGGTACCTCACTCCGGGACCCAAGGGCTCCATCACAATCACCACTGGAGCTGTTTCTGAACGACCTATTCCGAACTGGACTGTTGTGAATTCGTATGCCACTGGGCTTCAAGGCATGGTTCGCGGTTTGGCGCTGGATCTGAAGCCTTTGAGAGTCAATCTTGTTAGCCCTGGAGCTGTTGATACGGAGCTTTGGAAGGGTATGAGTGAGGAGCAGAAGAAGGGAATGTTCGAGGAGTTGGCGAAGAAGACTCCTGTTGGGAGTGTGGGGCAGGTCGAGGATGTTACGGAGAGTTTCCTCTATTTGATGAAAGACAGGAATATCACTGGAGCTATGATCTCGACCAGTGGTGGGCATCTGTTGGTGGGTTGAATGAAGGCGAGAGTCACGAGCAGACTAGGATAGTGGCATGATATACATGACAGACCCCTGCATCTCCATATGAACATGTTTGCATCACAGAGTTCCTCATGGCTTGAGGTTCCAGCTCCGCTCAACCTTCAATAGAATATGGCATTTCTCACATGCGAGAAGCCGCACCAACCTCAGCAAAATCAAGCATTTAACATCCAAACTCACTGCTCTCATCAACTTCTCGCATACACATTTAATGCACATGCCAAGCTACTAGATCGGTCCTCGTCATGCGACCTTGAGCAAGACCCCACACGACTCGGAGAGGGCACAGCTGGCTCCATTGAGTTTTAGCTCCCACGCCGTTCATCATCACACGAGCAACCTCAGAAACACACACACGACATCACTTAAAAAGCTTCGTTTCTTCCTCTCTGATTTGAGAGAAACATCATACAACGCATCGATCAACCCACGTCATCACGCCACGAATCGAACCGCAAGCATGGCTCATCAACAAGGAAAGGTCAAGAGCGTGCTCTCTGGCGACACTCTCATCCTCACCAGCCCAACAAGACAAGAGCGGGTACGTACATTGGATAGTAGCACATGGTGGTGCTATAAACATCTGGCCAGGGAAAAGTGCTGCAGCACCGACTACAAGCATCTGCTGGAAGTGCGGTGATGCATTGGCATGTTTGGAGGGGCACAAGAAACAAAAAAGCTTGGAAACAGATACTGACATGTGATTGTTCCCACAGACAATCAGCCTTGCCTTCATCAACGCGCCGCGCCTGCAATCCGACGAGCCCGGTAGCTTCGAAGCACGCGAATTCCTGCGTAGGCAATGCGTCGGCAAAGTCATCACCTTTCAGATCATCTACAGCATTCCTCAGAAGACCGGCGGCGCCTCACGCGAATATGGCATTGTGACTCTTCCCAACGGAATTCATCTGCCAGACCTGATCGTCCAAGAGGGCCACGCCAAGCTGCGAGATGATGCTGACCGTAAGGCGGAAGCACCACCCGCTGCTGAGCTGCTCGAGAAGCTGCAGGCACTTGAAGCACATGCACGAGCTGATGAGAAGGGCGTATGGGCTGCAAAGACTACAATTATTGAGAACACACGCGAGCTAGGAGATCCAAAAGCATTTGCTGAGGAATGCAAGGGCAAGGCCATCGACTCGATTGTGGAGCGTGTGCTGAGCGGAGACCGCTTTATTGTACGCTTGATGGTGTCTCCAACAAAGCACGTTCAAACGACAGTCCTCATTGCTGGCCTACGTGCTCCCACTACTGCACGCACGAACCCGTCGGATGGCTCCACTCAGCCAGCAGAGCCCTTTGGAAACGAATCGCAGCAGTTCGCAGAAGACCGAATGCTGCAACGTGCCGTGAAGGTGCGCATTCTGGGTGTCTCGCCAAACAACCTACTAGTTGGAGAAGTGCGGCATCCAATGGGCAGCATTGGTGAGTTCCTGCTCAAAGATGGTCTGGCACGCTGTGTAGACCACCACTCCACCTGGCTCGGCGCAGAGATGGGCAAGCTCCGTCAAGCCGAACGTGAAGCCAAGGAGAAGCGCCTAGGTCTGTTCAAGGGCCATGCAGCACCCAAGTCTGGAGGCAGCGAGTTCGAGGCAACGGTAAGCAGAGTATTCTCCGCAGATACGCTTTTCCTACGCAACAAGAGTGGCGCAGAGAAGCGCATCAGCTTGAGCAGTGTTCGCCAGCCCAAACCAACCGACCCCAAGCAATCACCTTTCACCGCTGAGGCGAAGGAGTTCCTGCGAAAGCGTCTCATTGGCAAGCATGTAAAGTTTACCACCGATGGCAAGCGTCCCGCAACCGAAGGCTACGACGAGCGTGAAATGGCTAGCGTATCACAGAACAACAAGAACGTAGCCCTGATGCTTGTTGAAAACGGATACGCGTCGGTAATTCGCCACCGAATGGACGACACCGATCGCAGCCCACTCTACGATGAGCTCCTAGCTGCCGAGGAGACTGCTCAGAAGGAAGGCAAGGGTATGTGGAACCCGAAGCCACCAAAGACGCAGACCTACGTCGACTACAGCGAATCACTCGAGAAAGCAAAGCGCCAAGTAACGATCTTGTCGCGGTCGAAGAAGTTGCCGGCTGTTGTCGACTTTGTCAAGTCCGGTAGCAGATTCACTGTCCTCATTCCACGCGAGAACTCGAAGCTTACCTTGGTACTTGGTGGTATTCGCTGCCCGCGAAGCGCTCGTGGTCCCTCGGATACTGGCGAGCCATTTGGCCAGGAGGCACACGACTTTGCTGTCAAGCGGTGCATGCAGCGCGACGTTGAGATTGATGTAGAAGACACCGACAAGACGGGTGGCTTCATCGGATCCCTCTACGTCAACCGCGAGAACATGGCTAAGCTTCTTGTCGATGAGGGCTTCGCTTCTGTTCATGCCTATAGCGCAGAGAAGTCGGGCAATGGAGCGGAGCTGTTTGCGGCGGAGCAGAAGGCCAAGGAGGCGCGACGCGGTATGTGGCACGACTGGGATCCTTCTCAAGAGGCTGCCGAGAGTGGCGCCGACTACGAGGCTCCTACCAACGGCACTAACGGCGATGCTCCTCTACCCAAGCGCGAGCTCATCTACCGCGATGTCACCGTTACTTATGTCGACCCAACCAACGGTCGTCTGAAGATGCAATTGATCGGCTCCGGCAAGGCGAATCTCGAGACCCTTATGAAGGAGCTCGGAAGCTTTCACCTCTCACCCGGCAATGCACAGAAGCTCTCAGCTCCTCCCAAAGCTGGCGACCTCGTCTCCGCCAAGTTCTCTGAAGACGGCGTCTGGTACCGCGCTCGCGTCCGTCGCAACGACCGCGACGCCAAGACTTCCGAAGTCGTCTACATCGATTACGGCAACGCAGAGACTCAGAAGTGGGACGCACTCCGTCCCCTCGACTCCACAAAGTTTGGCATCAATCGGCTCAAGGGCCAGGCTGTGGACGCCGCTTTGTCATTCGTGCAGTTCCCTACTGCTTCCGAGTACCTCGCCGAGAGCGTCAATGCCGTGTATGATTTCACAGGCGGTCGGGAGTTGGTTGCCAATATCGATTTCGATGACTCGCGTGATAATGTTATGTGGGTTACTTTGATGGATCAGAAGGCTGCTAGCGCCACTAACAGTGTTAATGCTGAGATTGTGTCTGAGGGTCTTGCTATGGTGCCTAAGAAGTTGAGGGCTTGGGAGAGGGCTGCGCCGGAGATTGTTAGTGAGTTGCAGGAGAGGGAGAGGGAGGCGAAGGCGGATCGGAGGGGAATGTGGGAGTATGGTGATTTGACTGAGGATTAGAGAGGTCTGTTGACTCTTGAGATGGTTTGGGGGGAGTAAAGTTGGATTGCATAGGTTGCGGTTTGGGCAAAAGTCTTGGGTGCACCGGTTGGTGCGGAAAGTTGCATTGCATCTGCATTATATTGCATACTGCATATTGGGTCTTGGGTCTTGGATCTTGGGCAGGCGGAAACTTGTGACGCCTTCGTCATGGGTTCTGCAGAATTTGGAAGTCGAGGTAGCTGGAAGCCGATCAACTCAAGATAGAAAGCATTTGGCTTGTCTCCCCTCATCGAAGTGATTTGTGTCCACGTCTAGAGCCTTGATAATGTACAAACACAGCAGCTATGATTCAACCTTGTTCCTCCATGCTGAGAGTGGTGAATCATGCCCCACTGCAGCCTTTGCCCACTAGAGCGGCGTTCCATATAGTACAAGGTCCATCCGCCGCCTATCCCACACGGAGATCCAGGTCGTGATAATGAACAATTCCATATGCAGCTCCTGTGGCAGCCTCTTCGAAACGCCTTCCAATGCTCTCAATATCTCCTACCCCATCAAACATGCTATCTTCATCTTTCAAGCCACATTGAACATCGCTCTTCATCATTCATTCAAGCCCCAAAAGCACCCTGGTTACCCACACCCTTCTGTACATGATTGAGATATTGCTGCGAAATGATATTCCAAGATTTCATGTACTTTTCCATGCAAGCTGTGTAGCACGTCGTTTCGCCGGAGGAGAGGGAAGAGCCGGGTTTGGGGACGCAGCGCTCGAAGCAGTGTTCGTTGACTTTCTGTTGAGGCATATTAGCACATGAGGAGGATGGCGCAAGAAATACAGTGAGGCATGTGGAAGAAGACTCACTTCTACGAGTGCGCGGGCGTTTTGGAGGGCGGCTTGTTGGCGGACTTGGTCCATGATTTGCTGCTTTGCGTCGGACATGTTTGGGTTTGTGTGGATGGTTGCTATTGATGTGATGGGGTCTGCTTGAAGTGCGGAGATGGTTGTTTAGCTTCAAACCTCGGTGTTGCTGTTGGGAGGAAGTTGTTCTTGAGGTTTCTATGATGGATGTCTCGACCGCGGAGGTGGCTCCGCTTTTGGACTTGGACTTGGCCTTCCTCTTCTTTCCCTCCTGCAACCCTCGACAACCATTGGCAAATTTTCTAAAATCACTCAAGCAGTCGTTGTCTCAAGCTCAGAAAGATGTCACTGGAAGACGACGATAAGGGTACTCGGCAGCAAGCCTCCTTCCATGTATTCAGCCAGAGCCTATCTCGTCTTCCCATACAATACTCTATGCCTCCAATTCTTAGGATCAGCTCACCACAGACTACTCGATGGTAGAGAGTCCAGAGAACCGTAACTGGACTCTCCACCTTGCGCAAGACGAATGAGTGAGACTTCTCGACAATTAGATCAAGTGCCAGGTCTGGCACGGATGATACGACCACGACCACGATACTGGAGAGAAGGACCAAGATCCAACATCACAGCCGTCTATACGTGCACACGCAAGTTGTTGAGGTTGTGAATACCAAGGTAAAGTCTTTGATAGGAACGTCTGTCTGCATATTGGAGCTCAGATGTTGAATCCGAACACCCCCCTCTCGACATCACAAAGACCATGTCTGCTTCCACCACCTCCTCATCATCAATACGCTTTGCACCTCCCATGACATCGTTAATAACACATCTCTCTGCCAACTGGGTCCAACCTTGCTTCTGTATCACCTCCTCTTCTCATCAACTCCCTCTCCACAACAGAACCATCACAGCAACATCATCTCTCTGCACTCGCAAACACCACTCCATCACACTCATCACCACCTCTCATCATCTCCTCCCACCATCTCCTCTCACCATCTCCTCTCACCATCTCCTCTCCACCATCCTCTCCACCACCACACCACACCAAAAGATCGTCAAGGAAATTATACTGCGAACCAGCCGCCTCAGCACCAGAACCTCTCAGCCCCACTGCGTCCTCAGCCACCGATCCTCCTCCTCCTCGCAGTCACCGGGTCGTTAAAACATTACTCCAACTGGAAGCCACCGATCTTTCTCGCAAGGGCCTGGGACAAAATACCCCGTCTACCCGAAATTCATCTTTTTTGCCTCCACTTTTTTGGACCCGAAGGCCAACTATTCTGATTTTCTTGTGTGTTTTTGGTCCCTATGCATCCTCACCATCGAGTCATCAGCCGCCACCGATTCCCCAACAGCTCAACAAGGCTTTTTAATAAGTATACAAAATGTTTGCTCAAAGGCCACAACGCTAACAAAGGAAACGCACACATCCAGTCCAGTTCCAGGCTCCAGGCTCCGTCCACCAGCTACTGCACGTCGCCATCATTGGATCTGTGACATGACCCTCCGGTTCCTGGTGAGCTCCGTCTCGGCCAACATCCATGGACACCACACGTCTCCGGCGCAGGGTCAGTCTCCTGCTCCAGTTCCTAGTCAGCGTCCCATATCCGGTGGATATCCCAACGTCTCCATCGCGAGGTAGATGACCTGCTCCGGTTCCTAGTCGGCATCCCATTTCTGGCAAGGTCCTCGTCCAGTTAATCCCCAGTCTCGGCCAGTCTCCATCAAGGCCAGGCTCCAGATCCATGCGTGAGGTCGCCGCCTCCCAGTACCGGCCAGTCCAGAATTTTCCAGTGTCCATCAAGGCCAGATTCCAGTTCCAGTGTTCCAGTACCGTCCAGCTCCAGTGTCATCCAGTTCCTCCATCTCACGTCCCCTCACTCATCACATCTCCTCCAAACGACCTCCAAAACATACAAATCAAGCCATCAAGATCATCCCCAATACAAAAGCCATCCTCATCTGCACAACTGCCCCAGCATCCCCATCGACTTCGTCCAACAACCAGAGTCCCTAAAGGCCAGACACCAGCTCCATGCGTGAGGTCTCCGCCTCCCAGTATCGGCCAGTCCAGTACATCCATCAAAGCCAGGCACCAGCTCCATGCGTGAGGTCAGCCGCCTCCCAGTCTCCAGTCCAGATCCAGGGGAAATCGAACTGAAGAAAGGCCGCCGCCTTAACTCCAGAACGAAGTCCAGGTATCGTTCAAGCTGCGTACTGACTGACGAACGCCAAGGGTAATCTTTTCACGGACGTACCCAAGGAAGCTTCCAGAGCGCGAGGCCAAGGAATCTTCACCAAACACGATGGAAGTGTCGGTGCAATCATCAAGCCAGTCGTAGATCCGTTGCCGTAAGGAAGTACCAGTCTTAACCGTCTGTGGGATAACAACAGGCGGTACCGAAAGGGGTTCCCGGCGTGGGATGACCGGGCGGGGAGAGTCAGTCTTGACCATCTGTGGGATAACAACAGATGGTCTCGAAAGAGGTTCCCGGCGTGGGATGACCGAGCGGGAAGTGTCAGTCTTGACCATCTGTGGGATAACAACAGGTGGTCTCGAAAGAGGTTCCCGACACGGGAGAGGGTGGCGAGGGTCGACCTTCTGAATCGGGGGAGGATTGCACTTTTTACAGTTGGCTCTCCAGAAGGGCTGCCCTGTCGGTGGGCACATGCATAGGGCGCGCACACGTTTCGGAGGCATTAATTCCGAGGTGGCGACGGCCTTCACCTTTCGCTTGGGAGCTAGAGGATCGGGCTTTGCATCTTGTCGCATGATCTCGTCCTGTCAGGGTGATGAACGTCAGCATTGTTGTTATATTCAAGATGGAGAGTGATGAAGCTTACGATGAGCCGATTGCTTGGACGCCATCGGTCAAGGGCGATGTCGATTTCTGCTTGGGCGGCGGCCCGCGCAGGATCGATGGTACTCGGGCGTGTGTCGGCGCGAGAGTAGAAGAGGGCGGAGGTGTTGGAATCAGAGCCGTCTGATCCAATAGAGATGCGGGTCTGGTACGTCTCTGATGATGAGATGGTGTGCCAGGAGAGGTCGGGAAACTCCGGTGTCGGATCCCAGGGCGTTGCAGTCATAGCTACAATCGGACGGGGAGGCGGCGGTGGAGGCGGCGGTGGGGGACGGCCCATTGCCTTGATACGGAGGTAGGCCGCGTACGAATCACACACTGGGCGCATGGGTCGTGGCGGGGAGGGGCTCCGTGAGAGGGATGTGGAGAAGTCCTTGGAAGAGGACGACTCGGTGAATCGGGAGTAAGAGGACGATGAACCAACGCGTGGCAGCGCGATGGAACGGAGGGTGGGTTGGAATCGGGAGAAGCGTGATGATCTCGATGTAAAAGACATTGTAACTGTTTGTGGTAATCGTGGTTGACAGCTTTGATGAACTTTGATGAAAGAGGTGGGAAGGAAGAGGGAAGGAAGAGGAAGGAAGGACGCGACGTGAAGGGCTTTTATAGACGCGATGATGCTTGGACCAACAACAGTCGGAAGAGCCAGTCAGGATTGATCTTAGCTGTATGAGATAATGGGGGGGCGATTTTGTAGGCAGGAGGGGTCATGGCCAAGGCTGAGCGAGCACGGCGATGTCAGGGACAGCGCCACCACACAGTAGAGACTGTAGATGAAGCAATAGAAGAAGTCGTAAAAGATCAAGCAATGCCGATGACTGGACTTGGGATTGTTTCCAGAAACAGATGTAGCAAGATCTTGCCTCTGCGTTGCAATTGCACCATCAAAGCAGCGCAGGTCAGGAAGCTGCTACTTTGTATGAAGCTCCGCCCATCCCACTCACCTCTCCTTATTCACGAATCTGAATGCAAGCAATTCTCATTCGTGTTCTACAACTCCTCTCCATCCATTCATTCACCTGATGATGCGCTAAACCCAATCAGGAAATGCGAGGAAATGAAACTTTGCAAGCGAGCATGCGCGGCATCAGACTCTAGATCACTCTCTCCGGCAAACTGAGCTGATCGAAATCAAGGACTACTAATGCGACAAGCATCGATACGAAGCTACCGTCTCGTGTCGAACCTTTCCTTCGCAGCAATTCCTACTGCGAGTTCCGACGACCCCGGTCTGATATCTGACCTCTAGCACTATCGAGAGCTCAACTTCTTCCCGGGCAGATCTTGCTTGTCTGTCGAATGATGACAAGCTTGGGTGCGATCAACAACGTTGCTGGAAAAGTGGAAGTCGACAAGGCTTGTCTAGCTGGCAGAGCTGCAGCATGCTTGTTTGAGCCGGGGCGTAAACAAAAGACCGACCGCAAAGTATATTGGAGTCCATGGTACGGTTTTCACGTCTACCGAAAAAAAACTGCTGAATGTTCCGAGAATGTGGCCCGCTTGGATCAGCAGGCTTTGAACGGTGACAGGATAGGGTCTCTACCTGGCCTCAGCCTTTTCAGCTATTAGGCACGCTTTTCACTTTCAACCTGCGCTCGCTCTAACATGTAATTGCAAATCGATTCTCTACTGTCATCAAATGTAATTCACAGCGGCTTCGGTTAGCTGACAGCTGTCACTACAGCTTTGGGACGGGACAACTCCTTTAGTTCGCGCCATTAACTACGAGACTTGGCTTCGGTTCCCAGACGCTCCATTCTGCTCGTTCATTTTCTTTACTAAACATGTATGAAAAGAGTCGTCCGATCGCGGAAGGCTGTAGAAACATTTCCATGTTGGAGTATGCAGTTTACTCATTTCAGGCCTTGCTATACATAGGTTTCAGCTGGAATGCCTGTTAACCTCGACTGACAACAAACATGAACCAGGCCGTTGTAAAGCCCAAACTTCATTGCATAGCATTCCCCATCATCAACTCGCTCCTACTGATTTCTCTTGATCCCTCTCAAGAGCCGCCAGAGCACCACTCGTTCTCGCAGCATCAGTATCTCTCGGAACTTGCTTAATGACTCTCGCCGGATTTCCTGCAACCTATACCAAACAAATCAGCACAAATATCCCTCTCAATCCTCTCGATCAGAAGTAACATACCACAGTATACTCCGGAACGTCCTACAAACTCATCAGCAGCCGCTCTCTCATCTCCTCGCTTCACCTCAAGACGAAAAACTCACCTTGGTAACCACACTCCCAGCACCCACAGTACTTCCCCTCCCAACCCTCACCCCAGGCAAAATGATACAATTTCCACCCAACCAACAGTCTTCCTCGATATGGATCTCGCCTCCCATTTCCGGGCCTTTGGTTCCATTTCGGACATCGGGATCCAAAGGGTGGGTACCGCTATACAAAGAAACGTTGGGTGCGAACAAAGTCCTTGCTCCAATTGTCACGAGACAAGTATCCACGATGGTGCAATTGAAATTAATGAAGACGTTCTTGCCGAGCTTGACGTTAGTGCCGTAGTCGATGTGGATGGGAGCCTCGACCCAAGCTTCTTCGGCGAATAATTGTTCGTCGGCTGAGGGGGTTGAGGCTGGAGGTGGGAGTGGAGTTTTGTCTCCGGTGATGCTGGAAGGCTTACGGTAAGTATGTATTATGGAAGGTGGGATGGAGATTGGGAGGAGAATTGACATACTCGTTCCAGAGCTCTACTTGTTTTCGTCGAGTGATTTCTCCGGCGGTGTTGAAGCGGGAACATGCGTGTGAGCATCTGCGTCGTTCGGATACTAGTTCGGGGGTGAAGGCGTAGTAGAGCTCACCGCGGAGGGAGCGGGCTTTGTTTTCTGACACGGACATTTTGGTGTTGTTCTTGTTTGGGGGGAAGTTGGTGATGTCGTTGAGGTTGGGATGTAAGTTTCTTGTATCTTTCAGGTGAGATCCTTCGTAAGCTCATGCAGCCTAAGGTACTTAACTGGGAAGGTGCTGAGTGTAGGGTTAGGGTTGGGGTAACGGTGAAAGCAGCGTTTCTGGATTGAAAGGTTGTCAACTGCGTCGATTCAGCTGATTAAAGAGCCTCCATTTCTCTCTGGATAGGTTGCCAACAAGGCACTGTGTCGTCGTTATGCCCTGTGTGCTGGTGTATCGATGCTCGTCTATTGTTCAAGGTATTGATGTTGATGACTTGGACTTCTTTGTTGATAAGAAGAAGATACATGTATCTTCATGCTCTTCATGTTGCCTTAGTTCTACTCATTGAAAGCATCTGATACGCCATTGGTTGCAGAAGCTCATGCATTACACATGGAAGAATCATCCACTATTCCTGCACAACATAGTCAAGGACTAAGGTACGTTACTGGATGATGGATGTATAAGCAGGTGAAAGTGACATTTCTTGGCTTGTCTGAAGAACAATCTTCCGCGTGGACCTTCCCAATTTACCCAACTTGCAACCTTCCACCTCAACTCCAACAAGTCCATCATGTCTCTCAAATACGGGCTCAATCTCAAGAAAAAGGCGCCTCCAACCACCAGAAGAGCCATATTTGACGAGGAAGAAGATGGCGACGACGACGAAACACCACAATCCGGCCCCGCAGAATTGGCCATCTCAGAAATCAGCACATTCAGCGCCCACAATACCTCATCTTCCACACCAAAACAGCGCCCCATAACAAAAACATCATCATCAGCGCCTCCTCCACCAAAGTCTCTCAAGAGTAAACTCGGCGAAGATGATCGTCAAGATCTCTCCGCCTTAGCCGCAGCAAAAGCCAAAGTAGCCGCAGCAGAATCCGTAGACGCCTCCATTTTCGACTACGATTCCTTCCACGATGCCAAAACCTCCGTCGTAGAAGCCAAAAAAGAAGCGGCGAAGCAGGACGCTATTGAGAGGAAACCGAAATACATCAATAATTTGTTAGATGCGGCTGCGAGGAGGAAACAGGATCAGCAGGTTGCGAGGGAGAAATTCCTTCAGAAAGAGAGAGAAAATGAAGGGGAGGAATTTGCGGACAAGGAAAAGTTTGTGACGGGCGCTTATAAGGAGCAGCAGGAGGAGACGAGGAGGTTGGAGGAGGAGGAGAAGAGGAAGGCGGAGGAGGAGGAGGTGAGGAAGAGGAAGGCGGGAGGCGGGATGCAGAATTTCTATCGGACGATGATGGATCAGAGTGAGAGGCAGCATCAGGAGACTGTGGAGGCTGCTGCGAGGATGGAGAAGGAAGGTGTCGGGAAAGCGAAGGAGGGAGCGGAGAAGAAGCAGTCTGATGCCGAACTTGCTGAGGAGTTGAGGAAGAAGGGTGTCAATGTACACGTCAATGAAGAAGGCCAAATCACAGATAAACGAGAACTCCTCACCGCGGGTTTGAATGTCGCGCCGAGTGGGAAGGCTGGAGATAAGTCTGGGGCTGATCATTTGAGGACTTCGAATCGGACAGGTCAGAATGCTTTTGTGGGGAGGAAG
This sequence comes from Ramularia endophylla, assembly GCA_002116395.1. Taxonomy (NCBI): domain Eukaryota; kingdom Fungi; phylum Ascomycota; class Dothideomycetes; order Mycosphaerellales; family Mycosphaerellaceae; genus Ramularia; species Ramularia endophylla. The sequence goes on along the minus strand of KZ109858.1, from coordinate 132,073 downwards.
ACGGGTGATCAGCAGGCTACGAGGGAGAGGCAGACGAGGATGATGGAGGAGCAACTTGAGGCTGCGAATAAGAGGAAGAGGGAGGAGGAGGAGGGGGAGAGGGAGAGGCTGGAGAGAGCTGCTAAGAGTTCGAAGACGGAGAAGGATGTTGGGGATGCTAAGGCTAGGTATTTGGCTAGGAAGGCGGCGAAGGAGAGAGGGGAAGCATGAGGGGGTTGGGAGATTGAATTGTAAGCTTGAGATTGAGACACATCACAGTAAGATGTCGAATGATAACAATGTATAGTAGGTTATGACGAGGGTCAACGACGTGGTCGGTCTCAGGGAACTTAAGATGAAGCCATCTCGACCGCCATGGAGCTGAGAAATAAGCCAACAATCACCCTCTCCCAACTTTCCATCAGCAGATCAAAGGATGCAGTTTGTTAAAGGTCTACCTCCGCGCAATTCTGGGCTCTATTCACCGATTCCTCGACATCACAGCCGCATGCATCCCTGCTTCTATAGCATGATATGGTGGCGATGCGAGGACTTCTACTCGGCGGGACAATTAATTTCTTGGAGCGCGCTCTGTACACCATTCCCTCACATCAATCCATTGCTGGATGGGAGAGAGGGTTGATACATTTGCTGGACTATTGGATCTGTAGCGCAACGCAACTTTTCTGCGCAGCTGCGCCAGCATCAACAGACTTGCACACCTCATGTAGTGCTCTCGAGAGCGGAGCTGTGTTTTCTCGGCTGGACTGGGTCGGAAGCCCTTTAGAGGTTTCGTTCTTTCTCTGTATGGGAAGAAACTGTATTGGAGCGGAGAGTTCCTCAAAGTCAACCGGGAGCAATGCCATGCAGAGGAGAATCAAAGCAATATCTCTATGATATCGTAGACGATCTCATCAAAAAGTCGAGTTCGGGGGGAGTCAGCAGAGGCTCATTCTCATCCGCATCCTGTAACTCAGCTTCAATCTCAGGCGCAGGTTCAGGCGCAGGCGCAGGCTCATCCTGGTGGATAGAGGGAGGGAGGTCTCTAAGTTCGAGAGCAGATCTGGTCTCATCGAGTTTCCCGGAGTGAACATCTTATTCACACTATCGTCCAGCAGAATGATCGCACCCAGCAGCGTGGAGTACCCGGAGCCGTCGATATGAGGGTTATTGAAGGAAGTTTTCCGTGTATTCGGGCCTCTCCAACATTCGACGGGCGACTACGCCAGTGCAAAGGCCTCTGGTGATTCTAAACACTGTTGCTGCTTCGAGAGTGTTCTCCCAATGGACTTGCAATTAGTGAATTTTCTGCTGGATAATTCTCATATCGACACCTCTGGGAGTACTCACTGGCCTTCTCACTTTGACAACGCAAGCTCTCGACTTCACTTCACTTTGACACGAGATATGTGCGCTAGTGATTGGAAGCTTCTCGAATCACCCGCTGCTGTCTAGCCGTCACATTCATTCTACAACTCCATCTGCACCACTCCATCACACTCTTCACAACACACCACCTGCACAAAGCACATTCACCGAGACAATCACCACACCAGTCTTGCACCCAACAACGATACCCTACTACAGACGCGGCATACACGCGACACAAACATCAACTTCCACCGAAGCGAGGCAAAATTACACGACATCACTTCTGAGCAACACCACAGTAACGCTTCAAATCGCTCCATCGCCGCTACGTGACGAGCAACTGTGCTAGTCCAAAGGCTCTTGTTGCCTTAATAACAACGATCGATTCGAGAGAGAGCGTCGAGCAATGACAGACACGAAGAAGAACATGCCGCCACCACTTCCATCGACGCCAGACCGGCTCCCCAGCGGAGACGACTTCGACGCCATCGTCCGCATCAAAGTCGGCAAAGAAGGTGCCTGGACGGAGGTCTTTGAAATTCACAAAGGTCTCCTCAAGTTTTACTCCGGATACTTCGGAGCCCAGGTCAGCAACATCGAAGAAGGACGGTTTGCGGAAGGCGTGGACAACATCATCACCGTCGACGAGGATCTAGCGGTGTTCAAGGCGTTCAAGGATTGGCTATACACTAGGACTCTGCCAATGCCACTGACCGACGCCGCTCCGGCTGATCGTTATCCTCTTCTCGTCGAGCTTTGGTGCTTTGGAGATCGTCGCGTGATCCCACTTTTGCAAAACGAATGTGTCAACAAGATCCTGATGTTGATGCATGCGAACAACGAGGTGGCAACGGGTATAATGCGTTATGTCTACACCAACACTGCTGGTGGTTCTCCGCTGCGCAAATTCTTCATTGCCGTCGTGGCTGCGAGATCTTCCCCAGCATGTTGCCCATGCACGGTTGGTGCTGCCTGGGAGGAGGACATTGACAACAATTGGTTTGAAGACGGCCTGCGTGATCTCGCCAAGCTACTGCTCTTGCGGCCTAAGACAGAGACCTGGGATTCGCTGAAAGCGAGGGCGTGCGATTGGCATGTGCATGAGGAAGGTGTCAAGTGCAAGAAATGAAGTGAAGAGTCACTGCTGAGCATCACTGTCGTCATGAGGAACTTCACTCCATCGTTTTGGCATCTCTGCAACTTGGCCGGCGACCTTGTCAGTCCAAATTAGTGCCTCAAAACACATCGGCTCCATCGAGAGAGCGTACTCAAGACGATCGACTTGGCTTTGGGAAAGGAGGATTTCATTCGAAATCTTCATATCGACACCCCTGCTGCTGAGATGGAAAAGGGTTGCAAAGCGAGTCCGTTTGTTTCGAACAGCATTTATCCCGACTCTGAAGAGGTTGCTATGATCGTCACTATCATCCTGATGGTGCGAGCTTGCGCGGATATGCACAGCTGATGCCTTGCTGCAAGCAGATAGTTATCTCGACAGTTCATCAAAAGGAAGGTTCATGGTATACCGTGTACGACACGTTGTTGGATTCGACTAACTTCTCATCTCAATTGGTCGCAATGCTGCGCTTCCGAGAGATGCCACTATTTCTCACTTTACTCAGCGTTATGGAGAGGCTGGGAAATTCCTTCCATGTGATATATGGCAACACCACTATTATATATCTCCGACTCCATTCGCGCTACTTCCTCTCTTCTACATCTCTTAACCCGCTCAGCTCAATCTTTCCCATTACAGCACTCCCTCATTCTACGGCTTTTTCACACATTGACCGATGCAGAATAGATACCCCATGGCAGTCTCCAACACCACCAGATGCCTTCGAAGATATCCGCCGGGAGCCGGCAGAAAGAAGATTCAACTTCCATCGACACAAGACAAATTGCCATCCGCGGACGACTTCGACAGTATCATACGTATTCGCAACAATGGCGAGAATGATCGCGGAACAGAGACTTTCGAGGTCCACAAGGGTGTTTTGAAATTCTATTCTGGATACACCCAGTTGCCGAAAGCAAAGATGCAGTCATCACTCTACAGGAAGACCTGAAGATGTTCAAGGTATCCAAGTCCTGGTTGTATACCCGAACTCTGGAGGCTCATAGTCATGACGGGGATTTACTTCTCAAACTTTGGTAAGTAGAAACCGCATCCAATCCCACCACGATCTCTCCAGACTTGGAAGAGTGTACAAACCGCATTGCATGAAATTCTACTAACCAAATTGGCCTGTACTTTCAGGTGCTTTGGAGACCGCCGTCAAATCCCTCTGCTTCGAAACCAGTGCATCGATACTCTATTGTCTGCTATGAAATTCGAGCACGTACACAGTACCAAGGAGATACGGTACATTTACGACAACACGCCAATCGGGTTCCCTTCGCGACGCTTTTGGATTGCCATACTAGTCTCGACAACTATTGGACACCCATTAGTGTTGGAGGATGAGTGCGTCGAGGACTGGACCAACGAAAGTCTTGTTGACCTTGGGAGGATACTACTATTACGTGCCCGGGAAGCGTCGTGGGATGATTGAATAGAGAGGGCTTGTGAGTGGCATATCCATGAGATTGGAGTGAAGTGTAAGAACTGAGGTATGATGTTCTGCAACGTTGGAAGCTCGAGATGTTTGTAATGGCATTTAGTTCATAGGTCCACCTATTGACTCGCCCACGGTATGGAACCTATTCCTTGGACCACGCGTAGACTACAAAGCTGGCTATAGACAAAGCAGGGACAATTGTCCAATGGATCTAGCAAACGTACCCGTATGCGCCGGCCTTGAACTCTTTGGCCACGCCCCTAACTTCCGTTGATCAAAGCGGCGTCTACTCTGTTTGGTTGCATTGGCGGCGGTCGTCTTGACCGGATCAAGGCGCTGCTCCCAATCGACAGGCTGCGATTAGCATATGATGATTGGCGGTCATTCACTGGTTTCCAACTTATTGTTCTTTTTATTTTTTGACTCAAACTTTTTGACTGTACTTCGTCCGTCATTCACTGGACTCCAGGCAATCCGCGTTCCGCTTCAGCGATTGACACTTTGCGATTATACTTCCTGGACAGACTGAACAATATATGCTCGAGCAACGACAAGACTATACTTGCTAGTACCTCTCCTCTGAATATGGAGCGACTCTGTTTCTTTGGAGAATGCTCACTATCGCCGTAGATTCCACGTTCTCGAGAGGGTGTGACTTGAAGCACACATGGCAGCTGGTCGAAATTTGTCTGCTCATTCACTTGGCCGTCGTCTAGGCAGCCATTCATGCACTTGGCTCAGATTGGATCCCATCGCTTCTATATAATCTCCACGATCCGCACTGAACCTGAGCCTCTCTACATCACTTGAGTGCGCAACCAAGATGTCGAGCACAATAATCACCAAACGCAATGCTGAGGACATCCTGAACGCTCCAAACGCCAAGCGCCAGAAAGGCCCGCTAGCATGCACCCCTGGCGAGCGGCCGAAAGGGTATGTACCTCTTACTACGACAGAGACGCCGGCGAACTACCTTCTAATCGTATCTAGCGACGCCTTTGACAGTATGGTCCGTCTCCAAGTCCGTGACGAAGATGGCACGACCGAAATGTTCGAGATCCATAGGGGTGTCCTCATATTTTACTCTGGATACTTCAGAACCGCCACCTACAACATCGAGCATGGTCACTTTGCCGAAGGCCTGACAAAAGTCATTACTCTGGACGAGGAGGTCGAAGTGTTCAAAGCTTTCAGAGACTGGCTCTACCTTCGCACTCTGGGGAACAACTGGCTACTCCTCGTCAAGCTCTGGTGCTTCGGAGACCGCCGCAACATCCCTCAGCTTCAAAATGAATGCATGGACCACTACTTGGCGAGAATGAAGTTTAGGAACAACGTTCGCCTCCACCAAATTGCATACATCTACGACAATACCCCAGACAACTCTCATCTACGTCGGTTCATCATAAGCGTTGTGGGAGCACGAATGACCAAGCCCAATGTTTTGCTCGACGATCAGAACGCCGTCTTTTGGACCGCAGAGAGTCTGCGTGATATGGCAAGGCTGCTGTTCCTGGGTCCGAGGTGGGAAACGTGGGATGAGCTGGAGAGAAGGGTTTGCGATTGGCATGTGCATGAGGGAGACATTACTTGTGAGGAATGAGAAGTATGGGATCTCACATGTCGGAAAGCTTGGAGAGTACTAACAGCATCTGCGCAGGTCTACCCGCAAGGCGATCTAATGCCTTTGATTGCGTATCGACACTTCCATTTTCAAGGAGGAGATGCCAGAGTTATATGACTATCTCTCCTACATCTTCTCAGGCCCTGAACATCTGCTACAATTCCTTGGACTGATCTTGAGCCACCCACGAGAAACCCTGCACCATCAACCACACCTCGCGCGAGATCTGACACGGCTTTTCTCTGGGGATCAGGCGAGACTGTCTGTGGCTACCGGCAGGAAGACGCCGAAGGCGAAGTGGGCGAGAGTAACCGCTTGGTGTACGGATCTCTTTATCATGACTACGACCTTACCACGACACACTACTACGCCACCGGTGTAACTACGACGTCTACCATCACTAACCAAGGAGTTTCAGCATTGAGGAATTTATGACTTGGACGATTACATGCGAGTACGGCATGAGGATTTACTTTTCTGGTATCAGGTTTGCACGGCATGAGGACATGCCACTTTGCTTCAGAACTGCAGCAGTAATCAAGGGGTTACGTGAAGGAAGGATACGTGGGATTGGTTAGGCTGGCTCTCTTGCTTAGCCACTTTCACCTCCTATAGTGACTCAAAACCGTACTGTTGAGTGCTTTGTCAGTCGTACAAATCAGCAGTCCCAGCAGAGGCAATGTGTGTTCGTGGAAGTAGGGGCGTCAAGAATACCAGCCGAGCTTCCAAGTTCTCTCACTGTGACATCGCGACAAAATCGAAGCCCACATATGCTCCAAGAAACTTATCGGCCTCTCATTGACGTCTTGAAACTTCATAGAACGTAAGTCTGCTATGCTTGCAGTAGATAATCGAAATTTCGCGGATAATGATAGTCAGCGGATAATAGGGGCTGGAGACTTGGCAAGGGCAGCATGTGAGCTTACTTCGCAGCACATGAATCTCCTCTTTCCCGGCAGGTACATCAGTGCCTTGAGAGTACTGGTGAGTTTCATATTACATAACACTCTCCTAGCGATACCGCATATCGCTGTTTTTAAAGAAAGCAAGTTCCCAGCGAAAGTACATGGGTAGGAAAAGGGGTAAAAAGGAAAGCAGCGTAGTCTACACGAAAGAGATAGAGCTTGCAGATCAAGGCAAAGTGTTTCTCTTCTGTTGCGCCTTTATGGTCTCCGGCGTGCCCGGCTACCAGTAACAGACTTGCGCACACACTCCCCACGCTCCTACTAACTCTCACGTCAGCGGCAATGGCTACCTAGAGCCGTTCCTCGAGCAAGCCACTTTCATATCTAGCATTTGGGTTGGCAGCCATCAGTTCCGCCAGGCCACATAGCGAAGTGCCACGGCAGTAACAGAAGTTTTCTAGTGCTGATTGGGGTGCTGTGCGATCTTGGCGCTGATGGTACACTCGCTTCGAACATTGTCTGCATATGTACGCCCAGAAAGAGCTTCCCTGCCTAGTAAGAATGCCTCCACATGTTTCCAGTACATATTCCATGGCTGTCCCTTCTCGCACCAACCTGCGCGAGCGATCAATCTTACTTGTGACAATCTGACAGATCGAGTTCTTGGCTTTGTTCACTACAATCTTCCAGCGAATACGCAAAGATGCGCCTGTATTCGCTCCGGGAGCTGGATAATACTGAGGGCACAGTCCAGCTCCACGCCAGAACCGAAGATGGCGCACTTATACTTCATCCAAAACCGAATCCGTAAGCCAAAGCCAGCGGCTTGTGTCCTGAACTCCTACCACACGGGTTTAATATGACCTAGATATGATCCCGACGATCCGTTGAACTGGCCTGCTTGGAAGAAATATGTTTGCTTCACAAGCGTGTGCTCATTCGCTTTCATGACAAACTACGCCATTGGTGGCCTCGCACCAGCTTTCTACCCTCTGAGCATTGAATTTGGGAAAACAATGACCGAGACGAGCAATCTCTTACTCTGGCCGATCCTGGTCCTGGGCTTGTTCAACTTCTGGTGGGTTCCCTTGGCGAACTACTTTGGCAAGAGACTTATATTCGTGTTCTGCTCCCTGTTACTATGCTTGTCATACCTCTGGGGAGCTCTCGCGAAGTCTTTTGACAGTTTGTTATGGAGCAACATCATCGCAGCATTTGCGGGATCCGCCAGCGAAGCTCTTGCCGCTTCTATCGTCAACGATATCTTTTTTCTCCACGAGAGGGCGGGTCTCATGGGCTGGTATCAGAACGCTATCTGCGGTGGCAATACGATCGGACCACTTATCTGTGGCTTTGTCATCACTCACTCGACATGGAGGGTGCACAAGTGGCATGCCTTCGGTCTGATGGCAATCAACTTTCTGACTGTAGTGTTGTTCGTACCTGAGACAAGCTATCAACGGTCCTTCAATGAAGATAGTGAGACTCGACGGGCTAGCTCGGGACTCAGCCCGACTGCCTCTGGCTCAGACCAAGGGGCTGGAGACTACGAGAAAGGACTTCCCACCGTGATGACAGCATTGCCCTCAGCCTTCCATCCTGAACCAGTCATGGTCCAAAAGAAGAGTCAACTCCAAAATATGAAACTCTGGTCTGGCCTACCGAAAGAGAAAACCCTCATAAAGCTGTTTCTTCGCCCAATTCCCCTAGTAGCCTACCCGGCAGTCATATTCGCATTCCTGGGCTGGGCAGCCAGTCTCTCTTGGGTCGTCGCTATCAACGTCCTAAATTCCTTCGTGCTCCAAGCTCATCCATACAGCTGGCGCCCGGAAATCAATGGCCTGATCAACATTCCCGGCCTCCTCGGAAATCTGTTTGGTGCCTGGATTGGAGGTGGCGTCGTTGATCGATACAGTGATTGGCAGAGTAAAAGACACGACGGCGTCTTCCAGCCCGAATACAGGCTACATTTGCTTATTGTACCAGCCATCATTGTTCCTGTCGGATGTCTAGCGTTTGGATATGGAGTGGATAACCATTTGCATTGGACGGCTCTGTAAGCTATCACACTGCCGGATTGCCATTCTACTGCTGATATCATGAAAAGCTTCTTCGGGAACGGATTGGTTGGTGTGGGTCTCACAGCAGTCCCGACGATTGCTATGACATATGTCTCTGATTGCTATCTGCCAGTCAATGCCGCCGCATTGACAGTGGCCATTGGTCTCAAGGTAAGCACTCGCACAAGACTTTCGGGGTGAACATGCACTTACACACCAAATGCGTAGAACGTCACTGCGTTCGGCTTCTTGTACGCCATCATCCCTTGGGTCAACGATTCTGGCTACATCGACACCTTCGGAACCCAAGCGGGAGTCTATATCTTGGTCATGCTGCTTGCTGTTCCACTCGTGGTTTGGGGAAAGAAGATTCGACATGTCTCTGCCGGGTGGCGTATCATTGTATGAAAGAAAAGCGAGTCTCGATTTCAATGTCCAGCTAGGTAGTATAAGAGCTTTTGAAAGTTTACGTCTTTGACGCTCACATATTCACCTTGTAGATGCGGAGCAGTCTCCAAGGCAGTCGTAAATCGCTCTCATGAAGTGTTGGATAGATTGCCTGTTCTGCCGATGTCAGGCGTTCGAAGGCCCCCTGGACTGCGCCAACTTGCAATCAAGTAGTAGGGTGCACGAGCTTCTGTCGATGAAGTCAAAAGGTCTCCACCGTGGTCGACCTTATCTAGCCTACCTTTTTGTGTGCAGCATTGGGTGAGGCTAGGTGCGCGGTCTTGGTCATTACTGGCAATATGTCCAATGTTCGAGGCCTCTTCTTGCAACTCTTCCCCTCTATTACTCCCCAACAACCTCATTCAAAGCCACCCCTCTGTAGCCAGTGCTTCGGGGCACAGTATCTATGCAGCTGTTCAATCTTTGCGACCTCTAATGCTCTCTCAGAGGTGCCGGCCAAATGGACCAAGGGCCCTTTGTCCGGGCCCATTTCTCTTACAGCGGACAAGAAATCATGGACGGAAAGACACATGATTTGCCCGGCTCGGTGGCCTTTGTAGGGTGGGTCGTTGCCGTATCTAGAACGTGGAATGGTCAGGTCTATGTTGGGATGCACAGAGGATAGAAAGCTCCGTACTCGGATTGGAGGAAGCCATGGGTGAGCGTGGCAGCGATGGAGAAGTTGCCTCGACGACCATTGTCCTTTGAGGGATCGGAATAACAGAAGCCGTCTTTGTTGAATCCCTCGCCTTTGGGAACGGGCTGGAGAGGACCGCCGAGGACTGCAGAGCTATCTGGTTATGGGCGGTCGTTGTGTACTTTGACGTTGGAGCTCACCATTCTTGGCTGTCGGGTGTGCTTGTTGCTGGTCGGCCATTGCTGTTGCTGTTGAAGAGTGAACTATCAATGTAAATGTGTAATGCACAAAAGGAAGATACTGTATTGGACATGCCCGTCGTGGGCGACGCGCCCTTACATCACGGTACCGTGTACGCGCATGCGGTGCTCATCATATCCAGGAACAGGATTCGTGAAACGGTCTATCGTGAACAACGGACAGGGCTCCGCGCCAATCATAACCATTCAATGTTTCAAGCTAAAACGCTGCTATCGCCGCAGCAACCCCAATGATCACTTCCTCCCGTACACTGTGACACCCTCTCTTTACTTTTGGACTGCGCATCCACAACGAGCAGCTATCCCGTGTTCTATATACTCACCAAGCGAATGCCTTGGCTGCCTCTCGCCGTCCCTGGCTGTCTTCGCAAGACATTCTTCGTAGATTGCTGCCGCTCTTGTGGTCTGGACATAACGACATAAGAATCCCAGAGTGCCGGGGCTACGAACATCGCGATCTTCTTCATCGTCCGCTTTGGTTTGAGGGCGTCTGAACCAACTGTCAAATCGAGGCCACAGAATGAGAGAATGGATTCACCACCACCATCGCCAATGCCCTCCAAAGTCTGACCGCAAGATCTGGCTGCTGGGGGGTAAGCCACCCTTCGCTCTTTCGCCGTACAAGGATTCCGTCGTCACGGAGACGGAGGCTCGCCGCCGCTGCAACGCGCTGCGAGCGATCGCTGCTTTTGTTCACATTTGCAATTCAAGTGTCATACTCTATCTTGTACGAGATGTCTTTGGTGATCGTCATTGACTGGTCAGCACTTTCCGCCAAGATTCCAGTGTGCTCCACTCCGACGCTGTATCGAACGCCTTGGCTGGGGCGACTCTGATGGGGCTCCCCTCGAACTGCGCTATGAGACTCTGGGCTTGTGTCTTGTATGCTGTCAATGCGAGACGACGGCATTTTATGCACGTTCCATTCGCTCTGGTCGACAGGGCGGTCTATTGGGCCTCTGTGGTAAGTTACGAGGTTGCGTCTACTCAACTTCCTCGACGTTGCTTTGAACGTACGCAACACATGGCTACTGATAGTACGATGGAGCAGCGGCAAACATGAGCATATTATATTCGTGTTTGCCTCTATCATGGTCCAGACTCCTAGCAACCCCCAATGTCAGTGCGTCACACTAGGAAGTATCAGTTCGCATACCTCTACTGATGAAGTTGTAGGTGAGATCGGCTTTGTTCTCTAGCGAGTTGGACACGGAAGTGGCCCTCATGATACCAGCAATGACAACGCTAATAATCAAGAGTTCAGCAGAGTTTTTGCGATGTCAGACTACCAGGTTACTCACAAGCCACCAAGCAAGAAAAAACCACCCCACAGGCCCAGTCGCTCACGCAGAGTCAGATGTAACTTGAGGATCTCGGGTATGGGAATTGACAGCACAAGTACGTCTGTCAGGACATCGGAGACAGCATACGCCAGCCAGAAGCTATCAGTGCTGATGCATCGCGAGTCGACTGACTTATCCCATGATCCTCGAATAGGGACACACTGGAAGATCGTGGCCGCAACACATCCAACACTCCAGGCAGTAACGATGGTCATTACGATCCAGCATGTGGTCTGGAATGAAGGCGTTATGAATATTCTCTTGTAGAACAAGACCACCGATATCTTCGTCAAACAATTGACGACTTTGTAGGGTGTTTGTGCAAGATAGAACCACATCAAAGTCTTGGACAGGGCGTCCTTGGTGAGGTCCGCTTCGCGCCTCCCGTAGCCATAAGTCACGGCGGTCTGGATGGCCACCGACAACCAGACAGACACTGCCTATAACAGGTCAGTGCCAAAACAGCGTACTTTTGGAAGATTCAATACCAATGACAGGACGATAGTATAGTCGTCTGCTCCTAACTGTCGGTTTCGGTGTCGAGCCACACATCTGGCAATCACGAAACCTCCGGCAGCCAGTACCATCACGAGGGACGCGATGTATAATTTCCATCCATGGTCTTGATATTCATTGTCGGGAAGCCCGATGGCGGATGAAGCGGCCATTCGGGTCTGACTCTGCAAGCATTGAGGCCTGCCTGTCCTTTCTGACCTGTTGGCCGACTTCTCACTATTATAGCTGCATGCTAGCCGGCCACGCGGTTAGCTTCATGAGGTCTCAGACGACGGGCATTGGTGCACACGGCACGTGGACATCCGGATATCCACAGCTCGAGCACGCTATACCAAGAATTGCATGAATGCTGGCGATCTCTTCAAAGGTCGGGCAAAACTTTCATCATGCTAGCCTCAAAAGTCCTATACATTAAGACCCCCCGCCAACTTGGGAACAGACTCCATAACTCTTGCTGATGACTTCGCGTATTGACAGATGAGCAGTATCACAATGCTCTTCCTGGTGGCTATTGCTCTGGTCAGCAGCCTCGTCAACGCGATGGTCGTCAACACGACAAATGGCCCAATACTTGGACATCCCGCGCCAAATGTTAGCTCCGTGGTTGAGTTTTTGGGGATACCTTACGCTCAACCCACCTATGGGAGACCTGCGATTCGCGCCGCCCGTGAGGCGATCTGAAAGTGCGCTCTATGTAGCTTCAAAATGGGTACGTTTGTCCTACAATTTATTACGCACAAATGTTTCGCACTAATAATGATCCTCGGCACAGGGATTGTGAGTGACCAAACTTCCTTCCAGTGAACAACTGAGTCTGACAAACGTTTCCCTCGTAGCGACTGCCCACAGACGCCCTCCCAGATCGACTTAGCATATCCAGACTTGACACCACAGGCAGAACGTATTCACGACTACTTCGCCAAAGATGCCGGAACCAAAGGCTCGGAAGATTGTCTTGCGCTGAACATGTGGACCCAATCTTTGAACCAGACGGCTCTCAAGCCAGTCCTCGTCTTCTTCTACGGTGGCCGGTTTACCATAGGAAATACCAACACTCCATTCCACGAGGGACAAAGACTCGCCCAAGCGGAAGACGTCGTTGTCATAACCTTGAACTACCGTCTGAACGTGTTCGGCTTTCCTGGGATCCCAAATGAGCCGCAGAATCTAGGATTACGCGACCAACGACTCGCTGTCGAGTGGATCCGGGACAACTGTGCTGCGTTTGGTGGCGATGCACAACGGATTACGATCTTAGGACAGTCATCGGGAGACGTGGCTGTAGACTATTGGTCTTACGCATACAGACAAGATCCAATAGTCGCTGGACTCATCTCTGAATCTGGGAACGTTTTCAGTTTCGGAATGAATACTCTCGATGTTTCAACGAAGAACTAGTACAATGTTTCCGCCGTAGTAGGATGTTGAGACTCTGAAGATACTCTCTAATGCATGCGCACCAAGGACTAGACGGCCATTGAAGCCGCTGCTACGAAGATACCATCCGTCTCGGCGGGTAGCATCTTGCGTTCGACACCGGCTTTCTGGCCAACGGTAGATAACGTGACTGTCTTTTCAAACTACACAGCCCTCTCAACAAAAGGCCAATATACGAGACGGGTAAGCCGCCTGCTCTTTATGACATTGACATATGCCTGACCTGCAATGACAGCCGTAACTCCTCGGAAATAACCAGCACGAACAAGGCTTTTATGCTCTAGCAGCGTATGCCAAGGGCATCAATGCGACTGTGGCAGAGGGTCATGAATTTCTGCTTTCATCTTTTACATGTCCTAACTCGTTCGAGCCTCGACAACGGTGGGCGTATGATGTTCCCGTATGGCAGTACCGGTACTTTGGCGACTGGAGTAATCTGCGTCTCTATCCCAGCAGTGGCGCGTACCATGACGCTGACTTGGAGATGGTCTTTGGAAACTCGGCGGCGGTCAATGGTTTGCCAAACTCAGTCGCTGAAGATGAGACCATTCGGTTGATGCAGCGAGCTTGGGCGACATTCACGAGAGATCCCGTCCACGGGTTGAAAGAACTGGGTTGGCCTGAATTTGATCCGGACGCTGCATCGTTGATTCGTCTAGCTTATGGCAATGAAGCTGGAGCAACGTTTGTGAGACCCTCGGTGTATGATGCAACCTGTCCGAATGTTACACTTGGATCGCTGCAATGAAACGAAGTCTGGGTCGCATACCGCATTTGATCGTCGACAACTACTACGAGACTTTACCGCTTTCATTTCATCTCAGCTCCTTTTGACACAACTATGTTGCTACTGTGCAGCGAATGAGCTCCGCTTTCCCTTTCTTTCTTGAGAAGAGCCTGTTCAACATCAAGCTGCTGCAATGTTTTTGCTCATCGGGTAGACACAAGAAGCATCTCATTTCTTGCACTTCACACCTTCTTCGTGAATATGCCACTTGCACGTCTTGCTAATAATTTCGTCCCAGGTCGGTGCCCTTTTTCGTAACAATAGCTGTTTGGTAAGATCAAGCAGACTGTCCTTGGTCCAAAAATGTTCAAACCCCTCAAAGCAGCTACCATCCAACATAGTGGCGGCGAAGATGACCAATCGTCGTAGGGGAGCCTTGGACACGGTATTGTCATAGATGTAGCTTATGTGGCGAGCTGGAAAGGTGGTGGTAGCTCTCATGCTGGCTATCAGACTGTTGATACAGTGGTTCTGCAGCAGCGGAATTTCGCGACGGTCTCCCAAACACCACAGCTTACAGACCAAGGTGTAGTAGACTTTCATCTCCTCGAATTTGGTTTCGTCGACTTTCATTTCCTCGAATGTGGTTTCCGGTGAAGCTGGTAGATTTCTTGTGTACAACCAGTTCTTGAAAGCTTCGAAGACTTCAACTTCTTCGTCTGGGAGACTGATCATGTTGGCTACGCTCTCAGAAAAACAGCCATTCTCGATATTTTTGATCGCGACCTGGAAGTACCTAGAATAGAATTTCAGGACGCCCTTGTGGATCTCGAATGTCTTGGATGGGTTGGGGTGGTCTTCCTCGCCTACTCTGATGCGAATGATCGTGTCGAAGTCGGGACTAGACGCTGTTAGTACGCACTTGGCTCCTTGATTGGTACAACTTGCCCGCTGGGAGCCTTGTCCGGCGTGGATGGAAGCGGAAGCACCATGGTTCTGGTCGCTGGAGAGGCCCGATATGGCAGCATAAACTCTACCGCCAAACTCTTCTTGGTTGTGCTTACCATGTACCGTTCCTTTGTGTGGACGATTTTGTGCAGAACTGGGTAATTCAAGATATCTTCGAGAAATTGAGTCGCAATTTCGATTCTAGTCCGAGCGAATGAATTAAGTAGCGTCATGCAGCAAACATGAAGGAGCCTGAAGCCACTAGGAGCTTGCAGAAGAGCAGATTACATATCTTGAACATGCAATTCTTCACAGACTTGGAGCAGTGCAAGATCCGGGAACTCTCGTGCAGGACGGCTTTCTTTATGGAGCTAGTTCGACTTTCAGGGGCATAGTGACCTAGGCTATATCGGTTTACACCAACAGATGACATGGCCCACATCTGTTCTGACAAACAAATCGACATCTCGCGAATTCTTCCTACTGTCGTCAGTATGGAGAGTCGTTGTGTGTGAGAAGAACCGATCCCTAGCGACCAGAAAGGGGCAAAAAGGGGCAAGTGGAGTCATTGGTGAGCTTAACTCACTTATGTTGTCTCATCGCAACACAAAGACAATTCAGTTGGCTCTCGACTGCTCTATTCGAATTTCGTATTCTTGGGAGATCATCTGGGTCAAAATGCTCTTGAGTGCCCAACTGGCTCTACAAACTAGTTCTACAAAATATATCGTCTCTAGGGTTGTAGACTCTTCTTACATCTTCGATGTGTACCTTTTCAACCTGTAGCAAACCTGTAGCAAACCTGCCTGCAGACGTACATAAGTTTCGTAGGTTCTTACAATCGACCTTTGAATCCCGGAGATCGTCTTATAAGCAGTCTTAGCACTCTATATAAGGACAGTTAATTCCACATGCTAATTCTCCTCCCGGTCCTTCAACCCACTCGATGCTGGTACACTCCGCTCGATCTTGTGATTCTCAGGAAATGGTCTCTTTGATATACCCCTAAGTGGTAGACTCGTTCTACACAATATGCCGCCTCCAGCGAGAGCCCTCGGATCACAAACGACTTTCCTACATCCCATCTCCGAAGAATTGCATGTTCATTCTTCGGCTCTAGAAGCTTCAGACCGTCTCACCTCATCAGATATCCGACTTTATATGTGGCTGGTGCTGTTCTGTTTGCTGCAAGACGCCACGCAACTCATTTAGCACAGACTAGACTCGAAAAATTCTGGGTCAACTTCTCGAAAACCACTTCAGCTACCACTTCTGCGCCGGTTCGTCTATACACATAGACAGAGAGTGTATCTACAGCGACCAGAGTCATGGCGTCTCTACTCCCATCCACGCCCGACAAGGCCCCAGCAGGGTACGTATTGTAACGTACATGTTATATCAAGAGCAGCGCGCATACTAATACTCTCTAGTGCGGACTTCGACACGATTATCCGCATCAAAGTCGGCGAAGAACATAGTCTCCTAAAGACCTTCGAGATCTACAAGGGCGTCCTCAAGTTCTACTCTGGATATTTTCAAGTTTCGATCAGGAACATAGAGGCGGGACATTTCGCTGAGAGCGCCACTAACACGATCACTCTGCCGGAAGAGGAAGTCGAAGTCTTCTCGGCCTTCAAGGACTGGGTCTTTACAAGACAATTTCCCCTTACGTCCAAAGCCGACGCCCAGATTCTCATCAAGTTATGGTGCTTTGGAGACCGTCGTGAGATCCCTTTGCTCCAGAACGGATGTAAGTATTGTTATTTTTGTTTACACGATGTTAGTGACACTTGCTGACTGCGAATAGGCATCACTGGCATCCAGAAGTATATGGAGACCAAGAATGGGCTCCTGACAGCGGAAATTCCTTACATCTACGCCAACACCCCGACCGGCTCTCTCCTGCGTCGCTTCATGATTGAACTTGCAGCAACCTTTACTACTGTCAAGCCGCTCGATGAAGACCCCCGCGGAGATTGGCCTGCGGAGTGTCTGCAGGATCTCGCTAGGGAAGTGATGATGCCGCGTAGGATTCATACGTGGGCTGATATGGAGAGCAAGATATGCAAATGGCATATCCACGAAGAGGGAGTCAAGTGTCCGAAGTGAAAGGCTTTTTGTGTTAGACAAAGCCTTCCCGTCATACAGCATCACTTGGTAAAAAGGGCCAGAGTTTTACCCACAAAAACCTCCAAAGTGAAGGAAAATACCTACAAGTACACACCATCAGCAACATCTTAGCTCTCGAAAAAGAAAAGAACAGTCCAGAAGTCATCCACTCTGCCTCCAATATCAACCATACCAATCTCTCGAAGAGTAATTCTCCCAACACACTCAATCATCAAAACTGCATACAATTCCATGCCATTCCATTCCGTACAATCAAAAAGTATTTGGGGTATCATCCGCACCAGAAAAGAAACCCCCAAAACTCCCCATTCAAACCAAACCCTCCCTCCTCATCATCCATAGAGTCCCGTGTAACCCAGCCCAAAAGTCCCAGCCCCGTCCACCTATTCATATTCTTCCTCACTCTCATTGAACATCAGACTCTCCCTCGTCCTTCAAAACTCGTCCATCACCTCAACCTCCAAAACTCGTCCTTAACCTCAACCTCCATCTCATCCTCCTAAGCCCCACTAACAATACTCCCCTTCTTACTATGCGCCACGGAAGACGGAGCAAGCATACTCCTCGCCCCAGGAACCACACTCCCCTTCCTCGCATGATGCATCCCCGCCATCACACTACCGATCCCATCTCCCTCCCCACCCCCCAATCCCGCCGTCGGAGGAGGAATCATCGTCGCACCACCAAAGAACCCCCCACCACCCCCACCCCTCATCCCAGTCGGAAAAGCAGACTGCAACATCCCCCTGACCCGATTAAACTGATACTTCTGCCTCAACGGCACGCGCGCAGCCTGGTAAATAGGCGCACTACCCCAGCCCCTCCGAATACTAGCCATGACAGCCTCCTTCTCCTCCTCACTATCCACGGGTCCCGAAGGAAGCATATCGTCATCAGGGTTAGGAGCATTAGCATCAAAAGCCGCCTTTTGTTGTCTTGCCTGGTTCTTCCTCTGATACTCCAGCAACAATTTATCATAAGGAGCGCTCCTCCCCGGCACAGCTCGTTTGGCGCCCATACTATGGGATTTACAAGTCAGAGATCTGGCGCATTGGCCTCCCATGGGAAGTTCGACACCACATTGTTTTTCCACGTCCACGGGCGCTTTTGGGCGGGGAGCTTTAGTTTTCGCTTCGTCTTTCTTTTTCTTCTTCTTCGCACCTCCTGCTTCTTCGGTCTCTCCCTCTGCTGCTTTTCGTTTTTTCGAAGCTGTCAATCCGCCGGTTTTGGAAGCGGTTTTCTTGGCACCGGCGCCTCCTTCTTCGTCTCCTGAGGATACTGCTGCGGAGCCGGCGCGTTCTTTGCGCGCGGCTGCGTCTCGGGCGTCTTTTGCTTCCTTTTTCTTGCGTTGCTTTTCTTGCTTTTTGGAGAGGCAGTTGGTGATGTGTTTGGGCATGGAATGCGAGGCTACCGCCCGTTTGCAGTGGTTGCAGCGGAGGATCGAGGGGCTGTCGGACATGGGGAGGCCGTAAGGGAATGCCAGGGTGAGGGAGGGCGGAATTTTGGTTATGAGGGGGAGGGGGGAGGCGGAGTCTTTGGAGTGGGAGTCTGAGAAGATTTAGAAGTCGTGTATGAGATGGGGATATTGTGTAGACTGACCTCCTCCGTTGACCTCGACTGCTGCTGCTGCCGCGCCTTTGACATGCCATAGGCCGGCATTCGTGATATTCGGCAGTTTCTTCTTGACTTCGGGCTGGATTTCGCGGGCATCGTCGCTGAGGTCGTCGAACAGGTTGGCTAGTTGCACGTTGCCTTCGGCTCTGATCGGGCGGGGTCCGCTGCTGCTGCTGCTGCTGGGCGCTGTGGTGGTGGCGGTGGTGTCAGTGGGGGTGTGTATGGGCGGAGGAGGAGGTGGTGGAAGGTGGAGTGTTCTTACTCTTACGACTCACTGTCGGCGCCATCTTCGTCGTCCTCTTTTGTTCAATATTCAATGTGGTTTTAATGAGGACTCTCTCTCTCCCGTTTGATGGTTGGTGACATGTGAAAGAGAGTCCCGCACCCGCCTTCCCGCCCGCTGGAATAGAGTTCCACTAGCGTCTTGAAATAGACCAGTCCATCAACGCATCCATCAAATCCATCAAATACATCAACTCCAGTCTTTCACCACAAAATGACGTGAAAATCTTAGATGCCCACCAGCATGCCGCTCCTCGGCCCAACAATGTCATCCGCCAGAAACGAAGTCTTCCAACGTCTCAAACCTCCCTGTGTCGCTCTCGGTCAAGCAGCACTGCAACTCTCCACCTCCACCGGCAACATCCCAACCCTCACAACTCGTCTGGAAGACGTCCATCATGTCCTCACATCAATCATCTCTGCAAACCCGAATTCTCTGGATGAAAAACTCGCAGATTACATCTTCTTCCCTCTCTCCCAAGTCCTAAAATCCAGCCAAAAAGTCTCGGTACGATGTCTAGAATTGACGTTTCAATCTCTGGCCATCCTGATTCAGAGAGGATGGAAATCGAGAATTCAACCGCAACTCGCTGGGCAGCTTGTGATTTTGTGCACGTTGATGGGGGAGAAGAGACCTCAGAGTGTGGAAAGTACCGAGGAATTGCAGAGTAGTGCCTTTACATGTCTGCATTATCTCTTTGATGTTCTGGATTCTGGATCTGAAGCTACGAGAGCGCTGGGGGCTGAAAGTAATGTTCCGCAGATGGGACAGACGATAAGTACCATTCTGGATGGAATTGTAGAGGGTGAGGGAGTGGAAGTTCAGAATGCGGCCATGAATGCTCTGCGGTCTCTTGTGAGGAATGTTGCAACGAGGGATCTCAAAGCCAGTTTTTTGCCTGGGATCGTGTCCAAATTGGCGAAAGTCTTGGTTCCGATGACGAAGCAGAGGAGAAATCATGTGGTTTTGGTTGGGGCGTTGGAAGTTTTGAGGGACTTGTTTGCGGCGACTTTGGGTGGGACTTCATCTTTCCAGAAGACAGCAGCTGGAGAGCAAAAGGAGTCACAGATCATCACCGACAAGTGGTTAGAGAATGCCGCGATACAGCTCAGACCAGCTATACAAGCCATCACCAACCTCAGCAAAACCACCACCCGATCCAATGTCAAAGAAGCACTTGCAAGATTCTGCTTCACGATTCTCAAGGAATGCCGCAAGACTCTTTCAAACTCCGCATCCATTGCTCTGGAAACCATCCTCTCGTTGTCCTCGCAAGAGGAAGGAGAAGCCATCAAATTCCAACTGGAAATGCTACTCACATCCGACATGTCACTTTCCGGCTTATTGCAAACAACCCTACACAATTCCCTGCAATCCTTGCCTACACAGATGCAGACGTCAGACGAACAATTGAAGCTGCAAAAGATCCAACAACTCAGCACGGCTTACGGAATCCTAAGCACCAGTGGAGCAGATACATCTTTCGTGGACCGCTTGTTGGCGGCAACTTTGAGAGACAGCGTGCTTGCTACGATTCAGGTACCGCAGTCAAAGAACAAGGCCTCTACGTCCAGCGCTTCGATTCTTCCCGTGCAAGCGTTGGATATCACCACTCTCACCCACGCGGATCAAAACGCAACAGAATTCAAAAGTCCATCTCCGCTGGTCAGACATCGAGGGCAGGAAAATCTCCTGAACGCAATCCAAAATTTCGCTGTCGCCGCAACTACCACAGCACATTCATCGGCTTTTACAGCAGATCTAGCTCGCTCCCTCCGCCAATCCCGAGGCGAGACCCAAATCGCAACTTTCTGGTTACTACTTGACTGCACTCAAGCCATGTATCACCAACACAGCGACGTGGATGCTTTCCTTGTCGACGCATCGACTGAAAAAGGAAATTGGAAAGAACACTTAGAAGACCTCTACGCCCTCTCCCTTTCCATCCTCTCCTCTCCCACATCATCAGAAGAAGAAGAACCCCTCGATCCCCGCCTCCAAACCCTAGCCCTCCGAACCCTAGCCCTAAAAGCC
Organism: Ramularia endophylla; assembly: GCA_002116395.1. Classification (NCBI taxonomy): domain Eukaryota; kingdom Fungi; phylum Ascomycota; class Dothideomycetes; order Mycosphaerellales; family Mycosphaerellaceae; genus Ramularia; species Ramularia endophylla. The sequence goes on along the minus strand of KZ109858.1, from coordinate 111,197 downwards.
CGCGTCTCAGGCCCAGAATTCAGATACGAACTCCTAGACACCCTCTACCCAGTCCTCCACACCCTCGCCACACCCAACGAAACCTTGCAAGCCGACAGCATCACCACTCTCAACATCTTCACCGCAGCCTGCGACTACCGCGACGTCAAAGACCTGATCGTCTCAAACGTAGATTATCTCACCAACGCCGTCGCCCTAAAACTCAATGCTTTTGATGTTAGTCCCCAAGGTCCACAAGTATTGCTTATGATGGTGAGGCTTGCGGGGGCGGGGTTGTTGCCTTATCTGGAGGATACGGTTGGGAGTATTTTTGCTGCGTTGGAGGATTATCATGGGTATCCGTTGCTTGTGGAGGTGTTGTTTAGGGTGCTTGGGGTTGTGGCTGAGGAGGGGTGTAAAGCGCCACAGCTTGCTATTACTGGGGGGAATAGGGTGGAGGTGCAGAGGGTGAAGAGGGAGAGGTGGGAGCCGACAAGCGTGGGTGATTTGATGGAGGTGTTGAGAGAGCGGAAAGTTGAGGAGGAGAAAGGGAGGGAGAGGCAAGGATTGGAAGCGCACCCGAAACGGCCTTGGAAGGATTCTTCGTCTCATCTCCCAACCGCAAGAGACGACAACGAAGAAGAAGAAGACCGCGACGAGGAACCCGAGCCCGAAGACCAACCACTCGATATCCCTGACCCCCCTCCCCCATCCCCCAAAATATACGCCCTCCTCCTCAAAATATCGGATTTGACTCAGCATTTCTTACCGTCGGCTTCTCCCTCTCTCCGCACCTCCCTTTTGGCATTGCTGAAAACTACCATTCCAGCTCTGGCAACCCATGAAAATTCTTTCCTACCACTTATCAACACCCTCTGGCCCGAAATCATCTCCCGTCTCGAAGACGAGGAAGCCCAAGTTCGAGCTGCGGCGCTGGATTGCGTTGGGCTTTTGTGCGAGTATGCGGGGGAGTTTATGCGTTCGAGGATTCTGGCTCTTTGGCCGGCGCTTGTTGAAATGTATAGAAAGATTGCGGCTGAGATTGTGGGCCTGTCTGCGAATTCCTCTTCCAAGCGACAAGGCGCGGTTCTTCGGCAAGATGCTCTTGTAAAAGCGGTGAGGAGTATGAGGGGGAGGAAGGCGGATTATAGTGATACCAGTACGAGATTGCTTTGGGGGAGTTTGGTGGGGTGTTTGGTGGGGATTGTGGAGTTTGTTGGGCTTGGGGCTGAGAGGTTTGGGGAGGGGTTGGAGATGCTCGAGGCTGAGATGGGGGATGAGGGGGTTAGGAGGGTTTTGGAGGGGGAGAATGCGGATGCGGTTTGGTTGGTGGATGTTGGGAGTGGGAGGCGAGAGGTACCTAGGGCGCCGATGATGGAGGGGGTTCGATGGGCTGCTGTGACCGTCTGAACGCAATGCCATGGTGATCGTTTACGTGGGAGGGTCATGAGAGAAACGTGCGCTGATATTGCGTGTAAGAGAGAGGTTGCTCCTGATAACGAGGTCAACGGAGACAGAGGGGACGAGTTCCGCGAAAGATTTACTCCGGCACACTGTATCCCGCCAATGTCAGGGATTTTGAGCGGGTGGATTTTGCTTGAGAAGCAGGTTCAACTCCGGCGAGCAGTGTACTTCTGTGGACGCCTTCTGTTACCTTTCGCCTATACCGCACCCACGCTGGGCTACTGTAGAGCCAGCTGATAGAGAGGAACTCTCCATATCGAGAAGAGAAAAGGTACACCGCTGCACACCGTTGCCGGCAGCAAGCAAGTATCGAGGAACGCAAACCAAAAGATTTCAGCCCGACATGGACGAATGTTCCGCTATTCAGATCCAACGCTCAGCGTGTTCTACATAACTATCTCCGAGCGCGAAGCAGCAATCCTCATTCGTGAGCAATCTTCGGAACGTGGACATGTTTGCACGACGTGTTCGCGACAATCAACACATCACTGTTTGTTCAATCCCCAGCCGCGGTCCAGCTTGTAGGCAAACAGTGCAAAGCAGCGACAACGCCCAAACATATCTTCTCAGTGATACGCTCGTATCATAAGAAGTCGAACAATCTCTATTGTTGTTCATCGTTGTTGGTTTCAGCTTGGCTTTATCTTTACCGTTCCTGTGGCGTTTGTCGCTACATATATCATTTGCTTCGTTACGGCTTCTCCTTTGAAGCACCACCGTTCCGACAGCAGTCACCCGCTCCATCTGAGACATCGGGATCGAAGGAACCAAGTACGTATCCGAGATGAAAGATAGTCAAGATGGAGAAGCTGATAGACAGTAGTGTGTCACCAAAGATATACCCATTTTAGCGCTTGCGCGAAACATGTTCCGATGCATACACATAGTACGTCTGTCCTGTCTCTTCCTCTCCAACAACTCAGATCATCACTCGCACGTATGACGAACTGACGTATAACAGTGTGTCCAAAGAACATAACAGAGGACATTACGCGAATCATCTTCTGCGAAGACTATCATACAGCTCGACTGCATTCGGATTCACCTTGTCCGTATTGCCCAACGTGTATCAAGAGCGAGGAGGACAGCGGGAGGGAGGCATATCCTAGTCCACCTAAGACTGGGACGCCGAATTCTGGATGATTATGGGCTCGATAAACTATGGGTTGTTGTGGGACAATGGAATTGAGATACCGAGAAGTATGCTCAACGGTGTTCTCTCAAAGTGAGCAGGGACTCTGGAGATCCGAAGAGCCTCCGGACTGGCATGATAGTCTGTCGAATGGTGGAGATACCTAAATGGTCTTGCTGAGACGTGCCCGTGTCGACGGCTTTGCAGCCGCTTTTTCGAATGTTTGAACGTGGACTGGAATGAATGGGAGTATTGAATGAGACTGAGAATGTAGGGGAAACTTTCACTTTCACTTGCATTTCATTCCCGGCCTTTTTGGTACCACGCTGATGCTTCACTGCAACGAGTGAGCGTGACTCCAATCTTCCTCAAACAGCCAGCAATCCAAGTGATGCCTTAGCTCGACGGTGCTGTGACGGAGAGGCGTCTTCTAGCACAAAGGGCGTCACTTCAGACACTTAACGCTGCATCAAGTGAGGTCCGTGGGTCCAGCCTTTTGCAAACAGCCAGCAGTCCAAGTGGTGCCTTAGCTGGACGGCGTTGTGACGGAGAGGCGTCTTCCAGCAGAAATGGGCGTCACTTCAGACACTTGACTCCCTCTTCGTGGATATGCCAGTCGCACAGCTTCTTGGCCAATTCATCCCATTCCTCGTACTTCGGACGCTTCAGCAACTCCCTGGCCAGGTCCAGAAGACCTTCTTCACACCAGTAGTCGCTGAATGGTAAATCGAGAACCATGTCTTTGTCTGATTTGATTCTTGACGCCGCGAAGATGAGGAGTCGACGCAAGGAAGAGCCATCTAGCGTGCTTCCATAGACGAGCTTCGCGTGAGTAGTGAAAGCCGGTAAATCCTTTCCAGTTTCCATGACGTCCACAAGACGGTTGACGGCCTCATTCTGTAATGCTGGGATATCGCGGCGGTCTGCGAAGAGCCACAGCTTACAGATAGCCGCGTTGAATCGATATGTTGAGTTGTAGTCTTCAACCGCAGGCAAGGTTCGGGTGTACAGCCAGTTCTTGAAGATCTTGAAGATCGCGACCTCTTCATCTGGCAGACTGATCATGTTCGCTGCAGCCTCTGCAAAACGACCCGTCTCCACGTTCCTGATGGCCGCCTGGAAGTAACTTGAATAGAAGCTCAAGACACCTTTGTAGAGCTCGAATGTCTCGGTATTGTCGCCGTCACTGCCTATTTTGACGCGGATGATGCTGTCGTAGTTGTCTCTTGAAACTGCGGGTCAGCAAATGTGCCACTTGAGTCCGATCCCAAGTATCTATCATACCCGCTTGGAGTCTTATCCGCCGTCGAAGGAAGTGGCAGCGCAGTGGCTTTGGCCGTCGCAGCTGATATTATGACTGGCTTGATGACTGGAATGACTAGAATGGCTCTCAAAAGCTGCCGTTCGGCGACAGCTTTCTTTTTGGCGGCTTTCTTGACAGCGCCTGCCATGCAAGCGTGATTGTTTGGGAGGATTGGCGCAGAATTGAACAACGGAAGGTGTTTTCGGGAAGCTGAGGGGGAAATTCAAATGAAGTCTGTGCAAAGTGAAAGCCCAGTGGCGTCATGCAGCAAACAGAACAGCCTCAGCCACTTAGAATGGCGGCAATGGAATGAGATGAGGCAGCCAGAAGCTTCCAGAAGAGAAGAATGCACATGCCGGTCGTGCATCTCCGCAGACTGAAGCAGTGAAGTCCTTTGCAATCCGGAGGCTCTCGTTGGGGTTGACATATTTTGCAGAGCTAGCTAGACACTCAAGAGCAGAGCGATCAAGACCATCTGCAGAAATGTGAGTTTGAAGGCTAGAATAGGGGCTTTCTCAACGACTTAGAGGAAATTTAAGGGGTATTCTTGCGTGTTTCTGGGTGTTTTCAATGTGATGTGATGTGAATGTTCGATTCAATATCGAATGTCAATAAGTTTATGTATTGAGTAGGTGGGGTGCAACGTTGAAGGTACGAAAAGAGGCCAAGCCAGAATCGAACATTCACTCAAATTGTGTTTCCCAATTGGGAAGTCGCGAAAGAACATACAAGTTAGAATTGGATAACTTCCAAACAGCAGACCAAGAGCGAAATAAAAACTGATCTTGTGGAAAGCTGGCGTGTGCTGCTGCTATTCCGAAATGATGCCGGGAAGAAAAAAAAAAGAATCCCTAGCGCCGGCAAAACCAAAACATTCAACACCAGGGATTCGCTAATCCTCACGGACTTAACTACTAATCTGGCGATTACATGCTTAGATATGCCAGAGCGGACGGGATGGCTCGTTATTCATGTATCTGTGGTCGAATGTGAAAAGGGAGAGTTTCTATAACTTATAACTATAAATTTGTCGGACGTGTGCATTATAGGCTATGTCCCAACAATACCTTACTCCCGCTTCGCGGGTGAGAAGTGTACTTATCGTGGATGGCTTGCTTTCATGCATATGTGGTCGTATGTGCTTATGCTCATATTTCATCTGTATATGTATCTTTTCTTTGGTGAGCACATGCTTGAATATGCCAGAGTGAACGGGTTGGCTCAATGTTCATGTATGTGTGGTCGAATCTATAGGATGTGGTATGCTGATACTTTATAACAGTGTAGATGAGAAGGAGTCGATGGATTGAGTCAATGAGTAGTCTGAATCTCGAAAGAAAGTTGGCATTCTTTCTGCGGTCCCATGATCAACCGATCGTGAGAGGCTGAACCTCAATCCGAGGAACAAGAAACTGGCCTGACAATAGGAGTACTTACTCTGCGGACTTAAGGTTATGAGTCGCTGTGGAAGCTATGCTGATCACCAAGGTCGCAAGCCTGTGAATTTCTGGCGAAACGATATGACTTTCGGACACTCAGCTGGTCTTTAGAAGAGAGTAAGTTTGATCTGGCTGTCAGAGGCGGTGCTCTCACATGGACTTCCTAGGAGCATTTCATGGTTAGAAAGAAGCATGTTTCGGAGAGAGACTTTTTCACAAACCACATGAGGAAGATAAGCACGTCGAGAGTATTTGACAGATTGTTCGACGAAGGTCTGTCCTCGCGGGAGAAACGTTTTGGAGACCTTTGATTGTTTGAAGAGCAATATGGCGATTGACACTTCAAATGGTCCTGCTTGGAGAAATGACCTGACAGTGATGGTCGGAAAGATGTCGTTCTATGAAGGAGCATCCTGCCCTCCACGATGCTAGACAATGTTGTGAATAATGCCAGTGGTAATGATGTCACGTCCTCAAGAATGGCCGCAAGCAATTTCAACTTGAGGTTCGAGATGACACGCCGGTCTCTCAACACTGCTTTTCGGGGAGACTAGCACTGTGGTATCAATCGTTGCTGGATACTGACAGGCGTGTTGCTATCACCGGTGCTCGTAGCCTCCTTCGAGGCAGATCAATGACTGCTTTAGGCTGTGTTTAGGATCTTTATCCAGACTTCGAAAGAGCATTTGAAGATGAGTCGCTATGCAAGAGATGAACCGCCACAACTGAGCGACCACCTTTCGATACGCTGGGTGGGAGGACCTTTGGCTGAAAGGAATACGGGCCTCCTAGGTCTTTTCCCTTCCATGATTCCATCAAAGGAAGGGCATTGCTATCCGCCGAATGGTTGCCAAGCTACATGCTTATATTTGAGTATGATCGTAACATACTGCAAGCTTGTATCCTGCAAGGAGTGACAGAGTCAGCGATCTGTCATCGGGATAATCAAAAGCGAGACACCTCCTCCTCTCCTCGGACCACAAAGCATCATTGGAAAGACTCGCCCAATGCTAATCCATACCGATCGCAACACATAGGTATACGTACGCACGCTCGTAGCGACGTCTCTTTTCAGAAGCTCGCAGCAACTCTTTCACGCAAGAGGCACGCGAGCGATTGTATGTAACATTGACGATCCACCGAAACGCCTGACACGCGACTTCTGACCCGACGAAATGGAGTCGTTATGTCAACCCGGATCCCGGAACAGCAAAGACCCCGTCGTCAAAATCTTTGGTTGGCATGAAACAAGTGCCATGGTAGGACTTTGGGTGAGTGCGGTAAAGCACGGCACAGGAGAAGAGTCTTGTGATAGGCCGTACCGTGTTCTGCTCAGGTACAGATGTTGAAGAGCAATACATGCTACCTCCTACGTTCTTCGTCGGCGACAGTTCCGAACGCATGTCCTGGGCCGTGAGTCGCGGCTCGCCTGCTTCGAAGGATGTAGTTGCACATGATATAGGCTATATTGCCATTTCGGCGCCAATGCCGAAGACGTGTCTGTCCTGCTCCTATTAGCTGGGAGCGCTCTCTAAACGAGAAAAGTGGAAGTCGATTCGAGGGTGGAAAGATGGTATTGCGATCGAGCAAACTTGCTCATCGTCTCTGCCTAGCTTGTCAAGGTGTAGAAGGGAAGGGTGATCAGAATCTGGCCGAACAGATCGTCGGATTCGTCACCGTTCACGTGCAAAAGTACTTTCTCCTCTGAGATTCCGCGCTACTGCATGGAAGAACTCTGTTCCCCGGCGAAGGTTTGGAAGAAGAAATGATGGCTGGCCTGAGGATGCCTGATCAGGCCGATCTTATCATTGGCATCGGGTGATCTGTTTGCTTCGTACGTACGAAGACGTGTACCTCGCAGATATCGCTGGATTGGAATTATGCTCCTGTGATGGATGATTGGGAGAGGGGACCGGCGTATAGCCTGCGAAATGCCGTGGGTCGAGAAAAGGAAGCAAACAAGTGCCTGTACTGATGATGTTGTGGGCGATGTCCTTTGATATCGTGGCTGACGGGATATCATCTGGAATGCTCAACCCTCCGAATATCAAACTCCCGTCACGCAGAGTCTCACCCACTCTGGAAATGTGCTGTTGAAATCATCTCATCGATCTTATCAATCACCCCATAATCATCTCGTGTGGGTGAAGCTTCCCACATGGACGAGCAGAAGAAGGCTGAAGCCACGTGGTAATGGCAAAGGGACGTTGCTGGCGTTCAACACCCGCGAGAGGCTTTCTCTAGTGGGCACAGTCAGACAGTGTGCAGTTGATAGCAGCATCCTCCCACCCAGAACAGCACGCATTGTTTTAGACTTCAGCATCACCAACAGGTTGCATGCGGCTTGTCTTAGCCCAGCTTAAGGAAAGCTTGCTTGCTATAGAAGGAAGACACATTATTGTGAAGGATGCGGGTGGTGGCTTGAGGCAATTTCCAGTCCATCGGGTTTCGTTGAAAGTGTGTTCATCACTTTCTTTGGAAACTGGCTTCTTTTCTCGCGACAAGTTTGTGTCGCCGGCGTCTTCGTGATCTTCATCGTTACGGCGACCGAAGAATCGCGTCATGATTGGCAGGCTAAAAGAACGGCACGCTTGTTCAAGTTCCCGCAGCATTTTTTGTGTTTCATACCAGCGACGGGATGGCGTACTCCTTCAGCCCAGTTTTTCAAGCCATCAAAAGCTAACAGCTTGCGGGTGAAAGTGGATCTCGTCTCTGCATCCGAGAATCTGATCTCGGTTGGCTGGAGATGACTTGTGCTGAAACTTCAATATTGTGGTTCTTGGATCTTGATTTGAAGATTGGGCATACGACTTGTTTCCAGAGTTGCTTTTGTGTGCCTGTGAGCTTTGGGCTTAGCTCCTTCCCTCGGCCGGTTCCTTCAAAACCTTGTATGGAGTGCCGAATCTTGGAGGCTTGCAACTCCTTCTCCTTCGCACACCGCCCGTGGAGATGTGATTGTTGGTCTCCCCACGCGTATCCCGCTGATCGCTTGTTGATCTTGCGTGTTCGTACTGCTGATATGCTTCAGCGCAAGACTGGTCTGCGACGATCCTGGAACGCCTTTCGAGTACTACGTGCTATGAGGTGGACATGCCCGGAAGTGTTGCGGTTCTGCTTGATACTGTTGCGGAAGATCAAAGAACATGTACGAAGAGATCCCAAAAGCGTTCTGCAAAGCAACAAGCCATCAATAATGCAGCAGTTGGAGAACGCAAGCAGGAAGAGCCGCTCATCTGCGAAAGGTGTCCTTTCGTGCAAGCCCGCGGGATCCCAGGCTCATCACACATGAGGATGTGTTGCCCAGCCGCGTGGGGTTTCTTGTAGGGCTATGTTCCATCACACCTGCAGTAGTGTGTAGCGACATTGATTGAAGCGTAAAGAAACAAGCCCGAAGCAAGCATCAGTCGATATGGCACAGCTCGTGTCATTTTGTTTGTCTTCAAGGTGCAGTTTCACCAGACAGTATTTTGGAAAAAGCACCGTGAAGCATCCCTGCCTCCGAACTTCGTATTCCATGGTCCATAGCTGAAGGAGAGTTGGTATGTGAAATGAGAAAGCAAGTCTGTTGTGCGAGCAGAGAGAAACACATCACGCGCATCGCTAGTCAGCGTGGTGAAGCGGAGACAGAAGTCATCCCTACCATTCACTAACATCCACTCGCCAAGACGAGTAGTATAGATCATTAATCAATAAGATCTTCGTTCCGTTGAAGACTACGTCGTAACCTTGTCGAACGCGTGGTCGAATTTTGATGAGCGTTGATCCGAGACCAAAACCAGGTGGTGCTTACTGCTCAGATAACGGAGCGATTGACGGAGGTACCAACATCCCATGCTCTGGGATGTTCTGTGCGCAGACGCTTGGCCTTTCAGAATGTGAATGCCCAGCAACGAGATGAACCATCGGGCAAATTCGCGATGAAGTGAGAGGACGTCAATATGACAAAATTGTCATGGAGTTTCATCCGGGACAGGACACATCGAATCCGACATTGTGATTAGCGATTGGACACATGGGGTATGGATGTAACAAACAGGTAGGTTGAGGTAGCTTCTTTGGCGGGGCCAGGATCTGCCTCTAATGCAGTGTTGCAGCAAGGAAGGCCGCCTCGCATCGACGACCCACCGCAGCAGTTCTGGGAGCTGGAATTGCATCTCGTAGCCATGAGGGCGCTCCTATGTAGTTGGGTGTATCAGCGCATGTCGCCAGGTTTATCGATAATCTTGTTGATGACAAGAATGATGAGAGTGATAAGATCCCTGGAGTGCGCAAGACTTTGGAGTAGCTCCGTCGATGCCAGGCTGCGACCAATGCACGCTATCTTCAACGGCGTCAACGGAGAAACTTTTAGAAAAGGTAGAGTTCCGGGGTGAGGCGCGCTGGCTGCACGTGCGGGACCTGTAGGAATCATCATTGCGTTGCCAAACGACACATTTGTTTGGTAACAGCATTATTGCCAGCAACTCAAAGCCGAACTGTCCCAATCATTCTAATGACAGTGCCGAGAATGCGCTGCCCCTGACGAAGCCTCGAAGGCGCTCTCATCACCACGATGATGGCTGCGATGAAACCTCCGCGTCCTCGGTGTCGGGTCGGAAGTCAAGAAGAGGATGGTGGGAAGCGCAGAGGCCCCGCGAATTCTGCATCGACCCTGTTCAGCCGCCGGCAACGGCACCCAGATTGGTGTCCGTCAAAGACACGCGGACCTACTCCTGCACCGTGATCACTTCACGCCGCACTTGCTAGCGTCTACCTGTGTACGGCAACGAGCAGCTACCCTACCTTAGTCTTACGAGCTGCCCTGCGATCTTGAACCTTGCAGTAGCGGGCGCCCACCAGCGGTGCTGCATTAGCCCCTCGACTCGTTGAAGCCGACTTCGAAAGAGGCGCACGATCACTTTCACGACCCCGGCAGCAATGCGAACGTCCTCAGACTAGGCCCACCGCTTAGCATGCTCTACTTGTAGGCCATGTACCCATCCTTTACACCTCCATCCATCGTTGTAGAGCGTACACCTAACCGTCTGACATTTGCAACCGCCTCTCGACGAGGATAGATGCCTTTATCATAACTTCACAGCACAGAACTTGCCTATACTATGCTTGCCAATTGGACGACTGGCCTTCCGCTCGTGGCGGGTGGAGATCGGTCAATGAAGGAGCATTACTCGCAGAAGACGGTGGACAATCTAACTGCTGCGGGGCTTGTGGACTTTGACACACGACAGAGCCACAGGCGAGGTAAGACCGAAGGCGTTCACAGAGAAAGAAGTATGAAACATTCAACGCCCTGCCGCTCCACGACTCAGGCTGTGCCCGGTTATAATTCTCCAGGGCTGACCAAAGCGCGCGTTGTCTTTAGGTCGTCACCACCATATGCCCCTACGAGAGCTAATACCGGGCCGCCATCGATCATTGAATACCACTGGAGTCCCCGCGGGTAGGCAACAACCAACCACGAGGACTCATCATTACGTTTCGTCCAGCGTACTTCGCGGCCAGGAACAACGCAACGAAATGTTCAACTCCAAGAGTTCACGCCGGAACGATCGAACATTCATTGGGTCAGATTGCGCAGCGTGCGAGGAACCATTGGAGCATATGCTGCGTGGAGAGCGGGTCTTGCAACTAACTTGTGGTCATGTTGCACATGAAGCTTGTTTTTATGAATATATCAAGGAGTTCCAAGCACAGACTTGTCCAACTTGCGAGAAACCTCTGGGACTTGATACCAGTCGAGGTGGCAACCTTGATTTCGACAACCTCAACAAGCTGGCAAGATCCACACAGACTCCTACCCCACAGAATCGATCGCGAGAGGACGAAACGACGCCGGTGCCTTGGGAAACGAAGGAAGCACGAAGACCAAGTGTCAGCACCCAGAGGACAACTCGACATCAAGCGTCAAGGGAGCACCTTTTGCCTGAGAAGACACGAACGAAGCAAACCAGCAGCGACCGCTACGATTCATACTCTGCGTCTCCGGTCAGGTCTCATCAACGAACGACCAGTGATGATAGTGAAGCATTACCTCGCGACTATACAGAGACTCATCAGACAAAGTCCAGGCGGCCGGAGTCTGTTCAATCAGTCCAAACATCTGCAACAGATCCCAAGAACACTGCACGAAATCCAATACCGTCGCCGCTTGTCACGGTGCGAAGCGAGTTCCCAACATTGAACAAGTCCCGGCATCAACAAAGCCTTACCTGTCTGGTCACGGTTGAAGTCCTTGAAGGCAAATGGCATCCACGCTGTGACGATATTCGAAGTCTACCGCCAGTACCATCAACGATATCCGAGGAACCTTTCGAACCTCCGGTGTTGCCATTCTCGGTATATCAGAAACCGGTTGATAGTGTGCATGAAGACTCGGCACTTGACGAGGCTCGGGACGATCTCCTGAAACGAGTGGACAATTGGCACGGACTGGAGTTTGAACGATTCGGCAAACTTTTGCTCCACGGCAGAGTTCGCGTTGGCAAGGATCGTCAGACATGGCAAGAATTGGAATGCTACCTTTTCAGCGAGATGTTGATCTGCGTGAAGGAGAAAAGGCTTCCATCGAACGCGGACAATCTGGACGGCTCGACAACTCGACTCACGCTTAAAGGCTCGATATTGATCAAGAAGCACCTGAATCGTGTCGAAACTTCCCCAGAGAACGACGTTTTAACTTTGGCCTTGTCAGTCGTGGAGCTTCCCGTATTTCACCTGCATTTTCGAGAGCAGCAGCAGCTTGAAGGCTGGCGAAAGTGCTTGTACAACATCATCAAGCCGGAGCCTCCGGTACCAAAACACAGCGAATACGACAATGGCTATTTGGGATCTGAGCTGGAGGATGAGTTCATACCCAGACCAGGAAGAGCTTCGATGCATTCCTCTGGATATGGCCGATCACCAGGTACAGCACCCACCGAGTACACATCATCACAAACCGGGTCACACGATCTTCGACTGGGAACCTCATCCATACACATACCTCTGGATATAGTCGTGGTAATTCCAGTGTCCTCGTCGATGCAAGGTCTAAAAATGAATCTTCTCCGGGACTCGCTGCGATTCATGATATCAAGCTTGGGTGAACGCGATCGACTCGGCCTCGTTTCGTTCGGATCAGGCGGCGGTGGTGTGCCTTTGATTGGATTGACGAACAAAACCTGGAGTGGTTGGAGCAGGGCACTCGAATCGATACGCCCGATAGCACACAAGAACATGAGGTCGGACGTTATTGAAGGTGCCAACGGAGCTATGGACATGCTCATGCAGCGGAGAAACATGAACCAGCTCTCGCACATCATCTTGATCAGTGACTCTGCGACTTCTGACAACGATAGCATTGACTTTGTTGTCTCCCGAGCCGAAGCAGCCAAGATTTCAATTCACTCTTTTGGTCTTGGTTTGACCCACAAGCCGGACTCCATGGTCGAAATGTCAACTAGGACCAAGGCGAGCTATACCTATGTCAAAGACTGGATGATGCTACGCGAGTGTCTGGCTGGCTGCCTGGGAGCACTACAGTCCACTTCTCACCAGAACGTCAAACTCAAACTTCGCTTGCCGGAGGGCTCACCAGCAAAGTTTGTCAAGATCACTGGAGCTCTTCAAGTCACCAAACGTGCGACTGGGAAAGATGCTGAGGCTTCACTGGGTGATCTGCGTTTTGGAGACAAGCGTGACATCTTGGTCCAACTGGCCATCCAGCCAGACAACTCCTCAAATGACCTGCCGCCGGTTGATCCATGGCAGAACATCATATCTGGACTGGAGGCTATGGGACCTCTGGAATCAGAAACGTCACGAAGGGTGTCCATCGAAGAGCTCCCGCTCTTGCAAGCAGATTTAGTATGGTGTGATCTGCTTCGAGAAGGCACTCAGACGCAACTCCCACGTCCCTCTCTTCTGGCTATCACGATGCTCCCTTCAAACGCAAGACATAGTAGTCTGAGTGCGCGTCCAGGAACACCACCTATACCTCCTCACCCATCAGTAGTCCAACGTCGCATGGAACTGCTGACCTCTGACATGCTCTCTCGAGCCTTGGGATTGGTAGCGAGAGGACAACATGACAGAGCATTACATCTGCTGAATGAAACGAGGTCAATCCTCAAAGGTCTTGGCAAAGGCGGTCTGCCTCCTCTTCCAACACCTCCACCGAGCGGTGGTCTCCCACCCACCCCAAGATCCGTGCCTCCTACCCCGGGATCGAAATGGGGTGCTTCACCTACATCCTCAGCGGGATTCCCCATGCCACCAACTTCATCGCCAGTATTCCCTGCAGGTCAGCGTACCCCATCACCGTCCTACCAAGACGTATTCAAACCCTTCTCTACAGCAGCAGAGATCGATAAGACGACTGTGACAGCTCTCGACTCAGAACTAGAATCCAGTCTAGAATGGATCTCCCACCCTGGAGTCTTTGCCCGTGACGTCCGCAAAGGTGTCTTGCAGGCAATCGGAACCATCAACTCCCAACGCGGATACACTTTCCGCACACCTTCGGAATCTCTCTGGGCGATTCGAATTCCTGGCGTCAGACGCCTTGGAGAGCGCAGTCGTGAGTGGAGGGAAGTTGGCGATGAATCTCTGCTGGAAGAATGAAACACGCACTACCGTCCTTATCTATCTACGTTACCACAGCATTGAATGACTGGATACCCCATGAACTCGCGAGCCGAGATATTTTGATACGACGTTATGAACACCACCCACAATTCTTTCTATTCGTAGATGAGATACTGGCATTCTTTGTCTGAAGAGGATCAGAGGAGAGTACTGTATGATTAGTATGCTGAGGCGAAGATCAGGGCTTTGTAGGTTGGTCTAGATAGATTAAAGATGGCCTGCTTCCAGGAGCCAGGGATCGAATAGCTAGACTATGCGCTGCGAATGGAAACCGAAGCATACTTGAGATATGATTCCTGCTCCTCGGTACTGAGTCTGCTTGGCGTGGCTTTTCTCACTTGATCTGCTTCGACTGTGCTTGCGTCTAGATAGTTTGGCGGAACCAATCGCTCTTCGGCCGCAGGTCATGATCTTAACGAATCCACTGCCTTGTCAATCACATGCGACATCTTGATGAACATTTTACTCACGCGAGACTCAAGGTCGTAATCTCAACTGATGGAAAGCTCTACATTGCAAGGGGAAACAGTTACGGTGCACCTCAAAAACGAAAACGCTATGCATTCTTCATTTCGAAATGTATCAGTTAAAACAACTCGTCAATCTCATTCTGCATCACAGCATCAAAGGAGAAACCCTTTCAAACAAGAAACGATTTCAAGCTGAAATCAGCCCATTGATCAAATGGTGAAAGAGAACCACAACTCCAACCCCAAAACTCCCCGCCAACCCAGCACTTGGTATCAGCGTAAAGTACGCCCATTCAAACGCCTCATACAACCCATGCCGCACGCTAGAACGCTCTCAAAGACTCATCCTCAACCCAAGACCCCTACCCAGTAACAGGCGTCTTCATATTAATCCACTTAGCCTCCCCATCCCCCTGAACCTTCTCCTCATTCATATAACTCAACTTCCTCAATCCACAGAAACCTCCCGGCAAAGCTCTCCTCTTCACCTCCGCAAAATGTCCGTGAGGAGCATGCTTCACCCCACCCTCATCATCTCTAGAATCCCACTCCCAAACTCGATCCAAAACTTCCATTCCCGGTTCCTGGAATTGTCGTGGATTGAAACTCGGACGATTCGCGATCCAATTGACCATGGTTTGGATGGGAGAGTACAGGCGCTCGAAACGTCTCGTTACTGCTAGCCAAGGCAGGACGGAGGAGGAATATGCTACGCGGATGTAGGGATTTATGTAGATGCCTGTTTCTCCTGGGGAGAGAGTTGAGGAGCCCATGGCGGAGAGGTCGGCATGTATGAGACAGCATTCGGAGGCGTCCCAGAAAGTGTCAGTTTCGGAGCGGAAGTGTAATGCTGAGGAGTTGCTTGAGTGATGAGATAGCTCGCCTGATCGAATAAGTGGGTCGTGTTTGGGAGTCCAGGTCGAGAGTTGAGTGTGAATTGCTTTTGAAGCCGTGCTTGTGAGTGAGGTATCATTGGTAGTAGACGCAGAGTGGTGCGGTTGGAACCACTTTGCTTCGAAAGCTACCATTCCTCCCCAGCAGCTTTTGACTCGTACTGCGTCCTTCTGTTGGAGGACGTCGGTTCTGCTTTCGGCTTTGCTGGCGCTGGAGAACCAGGGATAGAATGGTACTCCCATGTTATAGCCTTCGAAATCGCGTGTCGCATATCTTGTCAGGATGTTAGCATGCTGTCAATCTCGCCGCATCGGAAATCGACCGAGAGTCGATGTTCTCACAGACAACTCAAGACTACCTGATACCCATAGCATCAGTTTGGGTGTTGACTTACGTATCATAAAACTTGAAAGGATTGATAAAATCAACCGCACACGCAGCAAGATACTTGGTCTTGCCCGTATTTTGATCCAGATTCGTGGAGAATAAAAGATTGGCAGCATCAACAGGATCGAAGATGATATCATTCAGATAGAGCAGCTTGTCGAATTTGATAGCATGCGCTGGCGAAGAGGCATTGTGTAGCGGGCGAAGCGCACTATTCCGGACTTCAGCAAGGAATGATATGCGCTTCAAACGCTGTACTCCGTCAATGTCGGGGAGGTGTGGCATGATGCTAAGATCGAGGGTTTCGGTGGTGACGTCGGACTGGCAATCGAGTCCGTGGGCGAAGGATGTCAGAGCGGACAATGCTTGCTCGTCAGGGTCATTTTCATAGATGCTTAAGAAGACGTTTTGTGGTCCGAGGATTTGGATGAGTTGTGAGACCTGGAGAGAAAGGTTTTGAAGTCAGCATGGATATCGAATGATGGTGGTTCATGGAAGAAGGTCAAAAGTTGTCATGTCTTCACAAGCTCTACCAGAACGATCTTGCTTGACATTGGGCGGTTTTGTGAACCTTTTCCCAAGTAAGACAGAACCGATTGAGAATCATTCGAGACCAAACAACTCTTCATGCCTCCCCATGCTTCGATGTGACCTACCGACTTTGCCCACTCCCCTCCAAGCAGCGCACCCTCCGGATCATACAAGCTCGCAGCAATAAAGACCTTCTCATTGTTCACATTCGCCGCACCATCAAAAATCGCACGCTGTCTCAATTGCGTATAATGCTGCGGTGGATCCGAATAAGAAGGGAAAAACAAGCCACAAACCAAGACCAAAGAAACAACAATCGAACATGTCCAAGCTAACAATTGAAGAAGCCAACCATAGAAAGAGCGCCGCCGTCTTGGCGCGTTGAATGTGAAGAATGTGCTGCCTTGTCCTCCGCGTCGGGGCATCCACCGTGGCCGCAGAGCTCTTGTTGTGAGATTGTGATCCTCGAGCTCGTCGAGTTCGTACTCGATGTATTCGGCGCCATCTTCTGAGTTTGGGTTTTGAGATAGAAGGGAGAGTCCTTCTTCGTTTCTGGCGAGTGATTTCGTGGCCATCGGGTGTTGTTATGGTAGCGGTATGGCTGGTGCCACGTGTGAAGGTCCAAAAGCAAGATGTATGTAAGACTGCGTGTCGCGTCGCGTGAGAGCTGCAAGAAATTGGCGAGGTGAGCGTCGAGCTGTAGAGAATCGAAGAAGGTAGAATGGCTGATGCTGAGTGCTGTTGATCGCTAGAAACATGCAATGTATCGATCCTCCACACGCCGAGGCTGTAAGCAGTACATGGTGGGTGAGTGAGAGAATGAAGGTGCTTAATGGAAGGCAGCACCTTTTTCGAGGTGAAGTGTCACAGCACCACAAAAGTAGGGGTCGTAGCTGCGGCATGTCACAGTTGGGGCTAACTTCGTGCTCTCAGCCCTACGCGCGTATGTCGTGCTATCACACGATCAATAAATGCCTCGTCAGATGCGACTCAGGTAACCCGAAACGATTCATGTTTCTTGGGACGTGGAGTCTGCCAATTTCATTTCAGTGATACTTGAACTACCATTGCACCACGGCGTCGTTGACTTACTTACTTTACGACCTACTTCTCATAGCCTGCACAACAGTTCTACCAGGCTGCCTCTGCCTCGAAATGCCTCCTGCTAGGCCTGACTCAAACGAACCGCGAACTCTTGCCACGTCTTGCTTACTACGGGGTAATAGTAAGCTTGTCCGATCTGACCAGTAGTGAGCTTGTCCGACAGTCCCTTGAAGAGTTCACATGGAGTATTCAACGAAAGCATGAAAGAGCTCTGCCACGACAGGTCCATGTGGCATGCACCATGTTGCACCACTTGTCACACAGCCTCACACCCCACGGAGAAATCTCCGATAGATCATCACAACTCTATTACCCCACGGGTGTCTCCTGCTGTTACACAAGGCTGCAACATTCCAGAAGGCTGTCCAAAGTAGCCGAAGGTCGAGACATATTTCGCCATGCATCCACATCAGAGGTGTGAGGTACACGTCTACAAGCATACGCCTCACATGCCTTGACGATCGGGCAGCCGGCCGTGAAGGCAGCAGCTTTGGAAAGGCCACTGAGGAGCTGAAAGTGACATGCAAGCAGACCTGCGTCTACCTGTGGCTCTGGCGCCCTAAACTCATCTCGCTGTAGGATCTCTTCGTATTGGCAATCTCTCAATATAGCCCTCGCTTTCTTCATCTGTTTGCTCTGCGCTCCAGAGCCATTGAAGTCCCTAGCTCTTAATGAAACCCGTCTCATTCCAGCAATCTCCTTCCCCGCGATTCGTCTTCCCCACGAGGGGAGGGAGCGGGAGCCTTACGTGGCCAAGAGCAATATAGAGCTGATGAGAGAGAGATAAAATCGCGCATCGGATGATCGTGCGCGGCCCACCTGCGCTGTGAAGGAGAGAAACGATCCGTGTGGGCGCAAAAGGCAACAAAGGTGAAGACGGAGATCGCGAAGGAAGCTTAACTCTATATGGCAATGGCTGCGAGGTATAGAGTTTGGGATTCGAGGGTTTCACCTCTTAGCGCTCAGGCAGCAGTATGTACGCTCAAGACATGAAAACGAGGAGAAGAGGAAGCAAGAATGCTTCGCATCAGATCAACTATCAACGTTCCCTCTCATCTTCAAGCACAGCATCCACAACATGAAAGATCCCCGTTACGATCTTCATAGTCCCCTCATCCACACTCCCCGTAAATCGCTGCTGAATCTTATCAGGATGCCATTTGACGCGCTCCATCTTCAGCAGCTGCAATCTCGTAGGCCCGCTTTCGCCTTCAGCATGAGGAGAGTGCCTCATGAAAGCCTCAATGTTCGGCTTCGTGACTGGCTTAGATTGCAGTACAGGCCAAGGAATCCTTTTCGAAGGACTTCTCTCATCCCTCTCCTCCTCCTCGCCCTCGCCTTTTTCCCTCGCCTCAAGAAGTTCAAGCTTGAGCTTATCCCAGGCAGCAACATACTTGCTCCAAGCATGACGATACTCTTTCCCAGAAGAATCCCTCTCACGTGCCGAAGCTCCCTTGGGATCAAGCACATACTCATACCTCTCCTCCCCATCACTCCCCAACCCCGCAAACCTCCTCGCGCCCTCCGTATTAGCTTTATCCCAAGCAGCGCGCTGTTTGCGCCTCACAAATTCCTCGCGCTGCTTGGTGCGCTCTTCTTCCTCTTCTCTCCTCTGCTGCTCTTTGCGGTCTCTCTCAAGCACAACTTGAGGATTCTTCTTCTCCCACATGCGCGTCTGGACATATGCGGCATATTGCTCATCATTCATCTGCTCTAGTTCTCCTCGAGCTGTTTCCACCGTTGGACGCGGATAGACGTGGATTGGTTGACTGTAGACGCTTTCCCAGTATGCGGCGCCTTCGTCGTCCGCTAGGGCATCGAATAAAGAGTCGCGGAAAGCTGCGCTGGGGTCTTCGCGCGCTGTTCCATCTGGGTTTGTGGGTTCTCGTGGGAATGGATGTGCAGCTGCTTCGCCTGGGGCATCTTGCTGCTCCTCTTTACGTCGTCGATGCTTGCGAGATTTGCGATCGTGTTCGTGGTCTTTGGAACGCTTCCGTCTTCGAGGCTCGGATGTGCCTGATTTAAAGCGGAATTTGGAAAATCGAACACGATCACTCTCATGGTCGTGTTCGTCCTTTAAGCTGCGATTGTGCTTGTCGATCTCATCTTCCAGACTGGCGAGAATGGCGTCGTGGTCTACTTCTTGCTGTCTGCTTTGCTTGAGGCTGGCTTTCACTTGCCTTTTGCTCTCCTCAATGGACGGCATACTCGCAATTTCGGTATGCTGTACATTTCGGCAGGATTGATTGTTAATGTAGCGCGCCTCGACGTTGCTGTGAAAGTGGACAGAAGAGAAAGGACAGTGACAATTTCAAGATATTCCACGTGAAGCTCGGGCGATCCCGTGCCGACATCCGAAACAAACAAGCACATGCTCTCCCGTCTTGCCCTGCGCTTCTGCTTGCGTCCAAGGAACAATAATAGCAAGCGAAATGAACAAGCAAATCTTTCACCTGCTTTCTTCATCAAGCATGAGGTGAAGACCATCCAGACGTCTTGTGCACAAACAAGTCTCTTTTTCCCTCTCCCCTGTGAAAACTCAAGTTCGTTCCTCTACACTCACTTTCATCTTTGCATTCCATCATGGCTCGCAAATCCGCAGCCAGCTTCGAGGGTCCGACGACCAACGGCCACGCGACCACACCTCTCAACCAGGATCAAGACGATGAACCTTCCGTCAAGCCAGCAACAGTACCAAAGACCTCCAGCTCCGAAGATGAAGACGAGACTCCAGCAACCCACGACCTAACCCTCCTCCCAGGCGGAACCCGCGATCTCTCCTTCATAGGCCTCCAAGCCTTCCTCCTAGGACTAGCATTCGCAGCCGGAATTCTCCTAACAGTCTACTTCCTCTCCATTTCCTCCCCGTGGTGGAGATTGCCAGCCTTCATAACCTGTCTCTCCCTCTTCCACTTCCTGGAATACTACACCACAGCCCACTACAACTGCACCGAAGTCAAAGCCTCCTCATTCCTCCTCTACAACAATGGCAAGGCATACGTCGTAGCCCACTGCTCGGCAACTCTCGAAGTCATCGTGTCTTCTTTCTTCCCGAGGTATCAAGCCGCTCTGGTCTGGAGTCCAACAATCGCAATCGGGTTGCTTCTTGTTGTTGTTGGCCAGGTAGTTCGAAGTATCGCCATGGCGACCGCAGGCACGAATTTCAACCACATTGTTGCGACAGAACATAAGAAAGCTCATGTGCTCGTTACGGATGGGATCTATGCTTGGTTTAGACATCCGAGTTATTTTGGGTTTTTCTGGTGGGCTATGGGGACGCAGTTTTTGGTTGGGAACAAGGTTTGTGTTGTTGGGTTTGCTTTGGCGCTTTGGGGATTCTTTGATGCGAGGATTAGAAGTAAGTTGTCATCGTGAGATTGTGGTTTGGGGATAGATGCTAATGAGCGTGAATTATAGAGGAGGAGATACATCTGGTCAAGTTTTTCCCGGATTACGAGGCGTACAAGAAGAGGACTGGGACTATGATTCCTTATATTCCGTAGTCGAGCTGCGCACTATCAAAAGGTCAGCGGAGAGATGTGAAACCAAGTCTCTGGTTTGCAGGCCAGTGCTCTGAGGTACACTCACGTCCTGTATATCTATTACTCATCTCAAAACAAAGTATTTCATCTGCTGCTATGTGTTTGATCCTAGCGTGTTCAGCAGTAACAGCTTCACATCAACGATGCGAACTCCCGAGTCTTCTCGGCATGCTCTTCAAGGTCGACTGAGCAAGCAGGCGCAGCGCGTTCCGGGCAAACAAAGGCAAGTCTTGACACTCACGCAGTGGACGTGGAGCAATGCAGATTGACTAAACACAACCCTTTGAATCCGTCATATCTAACGTGGAACATGTGGCGCCTACGACGCATGTGTACGAAGCAATGACTTCATAGGTTGCAGACTGTGTCCAATCCGTTCAGTGACAGCGTCCCTCTGCGGCGCTTACGCTGATAGTCGCCGACACACTACCCCAACCCTAACCCTAGTACATACTTTTCGCCGAGAAAGGAGTCGGAGAACAGACACACCAGTCCAGGTAGTAAAATCCAATCTAATACGTGCTAAAGTACCGAAGTGGCTATACGACGGGCACATGAAGGCTTTCGACCTGTATACAATCGTGATGAATGCGGTGGCGAGCATAGCATGCAGTTGTGCACTACCGCTTTGCGCAATATTCGAGTTTGACTCTGCGGAAGGAGGTCCACACAAGATTGCTATCATGCCCGAGGGTATAGAATACAAGCAAGAGATATACTGACACGGCACGGTTGAGAGTTGAACGAAAGAATGATATGAACGAACGACTTGTTGTCATTGATCAAATATGGGCATTGAAGATTACATTAAACACGCTTTCGTTAAAAGTCCCCTGAGTCCCTCGCTAAACCAACTTCCAACACTTCTCTAAAGCGCGAAAGCAGCAATAGCAGCACCAGCAGCGGCGACGTAAGAGCCGATCATCTGGCTAGCAGCACCAGTGTAGGCACCAGAAGCAGCGGACATGGTAGCAGATGCCGTGGAGGAACCGTTCATTCCAGACATGGCAGTGGCGTTGGCTGCGGAGGTGGTCATTGGCTCCATGACAGATGGGTACGCAGAGCAGGTAGCGTTGGGGGAAAGTGGGCAGTCCTCAGCACTGCAGATGGACTGGTACTCTGGCTCATCTGGGATGACGGCGACCTTTGGCGAGCAGCGGTAGCCGAAAGTGGAGTTGAGAGACTTGCCGACAGCAGCGACGTCGTCGGTGGAAACACCGAAGCTAGCGGCGGAGAGACCAACTTGCTCGATGAAGTATCCGACCTCGTTGACATCGAGGTCCATGAACTTGTGGACGTCGTACATGCTGGGGCTACCAGAGTAGGCTGGGAAGCCAGTCTTGCCGACCATGGAGCATCCGAGAAGGAGTCCAAAGTAGGAGTAAAGGTGAGTCAGGAGGACGTATTGGGCGGAGGTGGTGCTGTCGGCTGGCATGTTCTTCTCGAGAGGAGCAGCCCCACCGCCGTCGAGCCAGTTGATGGACGTGGCGGTTCCGTTGTCGTTCGAGGAGACCAGGGTGCCGTCGAAGTATGGGACGAGGTTGACAGCAACACCGTTGTAGGTGCCATTGGGGTTGAGGATACCGGGAACGGCAATTCCGACGTTTGGTGTGGTGTAGTTACCGATGACGGCGGTGTTGACAACCAGGGTCACTGTAGAAGAGGCAACATATTAGAAGGTCGTTCCATCTTCGAATGGCATGGGTAATACTCACAAAGAGTGTCCTGGTTGGTGGCGTTGTTCTCCTTCAAGAGAGCAGTGGTGTAGTAGTCACAGATGGACTCGTTGGCTGGGCGCTGAGCAGCAACCGCAGTGGCGGCCGCAGCCACGAGAAGGGTCTTGCTGACCATATTGTCGTTGAGGGATGTGTGTGTAGTTGAACGAGAGAGGGGGTGTGGAAAGAGCTCTTAAGAGGGAGACAACGATGGGGGAGCGAATGGATGGACGGGGTGCTAGGTCACACTTATGTATCCCTTTGTCTACAAATCTCATTCCGGGAACAGAACAGAGTTCCCTCCTCCCGCAGCAGCAGTGATCTGGAGCAGTGGCACGGTCAAACATGACGGGGAGGCCCGGCCGTTGTCCACAACGGCGACGAGAGGCGTTTCCTGCAGGTCTTAGCCTGAAGGAGTGCAAGCGCAGGGACTCTCGAAACTGGCGCTACGCACAAGAATCGCCCAAGATCGTGAGCTTGGTTGCCGCCGACCTATCAAGAAACCTGGGAAGCTGCCGAACCCAGGACTTCTCTGCGTGAGATGTCTTTGTTGTTCGGGACAGATGCATTCCGAGATGCAGGTACCGAAGCTAGAAGGATTCCAAGACCATTGTACCGAAGAATGTATCGCCGCCAGCGTCGCGTGCGTTGCAACCAGCAGTGCCATGACGGATGTCAGGAAGCCGGAATGCGGACACCATATGAGGGCTGGCGATGAGTTTTTTCATGTTCTTCTTGCTCAACCTTTGGCCTGAATGTCCACCGTTCACACTAGATGCGGGCACCAAGGGGAGGGCCAGAATCATGGTCCGAGTCAGCGAGAGCGCCATTCCTCTCTGGCTGTTTCCATGCGTGTAGCGTGGTCAGGTCAACGATGAATTGGGCAGGTGAGGTAGAAGCACACCAATCACCTTTGGCGGGAAAGTAATCGGCGCAATTAAGCTCGCCCAATGCAGACGTAGCAATTTCCAATGACGGGCCGTCTGTGAGGGAGCCAATCGTTGCGAGGCTGATGACCCAGGCGTTTTGTGGAATTTGTCTTGATCGACGCTCTCGACTCCGTCCGGAGAGTCAGCTTTCCGTTCGCTTGCGACGACTTCTTTGCGCAACGAGTAGGAAGCAACAGGCCGCCATCAAAGCTGACAAGTCCTGCAAGGTCGCGATGAATCATGATCAAGGGACTTGGGCAAGCTGCTTGCAGGGAGCTTCCTCATAGTCACCGACAGGGCGGGGAGGGGAGCATCTTCGACCTTTCAATCATTGTACCCGTTGATAGGCGCCCTCTTCCAAACACCAGAGTCGGAGGCGGCGGCGGAGGCGGCGCCTTTCTCTTGTTGTCACGCCTGTGACGCCTCCTGTAAGGTAAACACATCGTCATCAACTAACCGTTTGCATCACTCAATGCAAGCACCACTCAATGCAAGCGCCGGCCGCTAACCGTATATGGTGTGGTACAGGGTATTCCATACGTATTTGGCTCTACTTTAGCATGTAATCAAGCTAAAGGGAAGGGTTGTTAATAAATAAAAGCGTTAAACTATTACTAAACTATCGTTAAACTACTATCTATATAGCTAGTAGTAAAGAATCAACTCTACGTTTATCTAATACCTCGTTTTAAAGCTATTCTTAGCTATTAAACTAGTAGCTATCCTTACTGTTAACATTATTATTATTAACTTTATATAGTAGGTCTATATTAGAGCTACTATTAGTAAATACCTTACTATTACTACTATTAATCTCGCTTGTTATGTCGTCGTATTACCTAGTAAAGTCATCTAGCCCTACCCTATCTATATAGTCCTACTATATAGTAATACGGCTTAAATAGCGTTATAAAATAGTTACTAATAACTTCTTAAGGTTAGTAATAGTAAACTCTATATCGCTCTTCTATTTCCTATATTAAGTAAGGTGTTTATCCGTAGTAATTAGCTACTTTTTAGTAGCCTTAACTACTACTAGTTTGTCGGCAATATCGTTAAATAATTACTACTATGACTCTAAAAGCGACTAAGTAGCAATAAGCGTAGATTACGACTATATACGAGTACTTAACGTAGTACTTTTAGTACGGAGAACCTTATTATACGTCGTTTATAACGTAGTAGCTTACTTATTAGTAATAGATAGCTGCTTTTTAGCCTCTATAACGTCCTTAGCTATACTCTAGCGGTACTCGAGTATAAGCTTTTTAGCTATCTTAACTTCTTATTTACGCTCTTTATACGTACGTTTAACGATTATAATAGCCTTAGCTTATATAGTACGATTAGCCTACTCTTACTTTAGCTATCGAATCCTCTTACTCGTAATAACTATGCCCTTATTTATACCTTTAAGGCTATCCTTTGTCGCTAGCTTACGCGTACGTTAATTCTAGCTTAAGAGTTTCCGAAGTCTATCGTTTTCCTACTTTAATAGCTTAATCTCTATAGCTTAGCGTTTATATACTATTTTAATCGACTGTCTTGTCTTCGAAGGGCTACGAGTTAGAGTTCGTAGAGTTATAACTAAGTAATTAATAGTACGATTAAAGTAGTACGTACTCGTTAGTATATAAGGTAAGCTTAATAACGGTATAAAAGCTACCTATTAAGAATTATAGTCGAAAACATATACCTCTAGTATAGTTACTAGTAGATCGTTAATAGCTAGGTTAGACAACATAACCTTAGGATTAAATAGCCGTAATCTAGTAACTTTAAAAGCGTAGATAAGTCGATCTATAGTAAAGGATTTAGCGTAGGCTCTAGTAAACATCTAAATAAAGCTCTTACGATTAATAGCTTCCTAGCTATAAACTCCTCCGTCTATAACGAACTAGCTATATAGTCTTTTAAGGTAGTTAAAAGTAGCTACATCTAATAGTTATAATAGGTAAGTAGCGTAAGGTAGTAGGTAAAGTAGAATAATACGGTTAGCCTCGTAAAACTCCGTAAAATCTAGTAATTTGTAAGAGTAGTGCCTATCTAAGATTAAGAGCCGGTACGGCTATATACCGTCGGTATTTAGGCTCGGTATAGTGTCCTTATTCTAGACCTTAAGCTACTATATAGCGTAGCTAATATTCGACTAGCTATTCTTAGAGACACTAATAACTCCTTCTAGCTTAGTATCGTCGTCGACGTAGACGTTAATAGCCGCTAGTCTAATCTCTAGCGCCCTCGATAGGCCTAGCTTAAGTTCCTTACCCTTAATAATAAGGTAGATCCTTCTACGTTAGCTAGTTATAGATGTTAAGATAATTATAGTAGCCTAGTTACGATTACTAGGCTACTTAAGCTACGCTTTTTTATTACGGTACGGTACGATAATTATAGGTTCCCTATATATAATAATACTAAGAGCTACTCTAGTTTCGTCTATGTTATATATGTTCTTAGGCTAGATATTATACTAGCTAACAACCTCTAAGTATAGGTTAAACTATCCTTTATAACTACGTAGATCCCTCTTATAATAATACCTATCGTGATTAATAGCCCTTATAAACACCGTTAACAATACCTTACTCTTTTAACGAACCTAGAGACCTAGTTCCTTCTAATAGGACGTATTAGACGATCGCTAGTAACCTTCTATATTAACGTACGAGTAAGTATACGAACTATTCCGTGTCTTAGAGGGAAACTATAGTTATAAAGCTATATAATATACTCCTATAGGGCTAGTAACGACGCTCGTAAGAGACGAGCTTTTTTACCTACTACTTTAGCTCTTAATTAAGTAAGGTTTCGTAATCGTCGGCTAAAGGTAGAAGGGTATACGTTATACGCCGTCGTATACGACTCCTACGTTATGTATTTAGCCCGTCTATGCCTCCGCTAAGAGTTAATAGCCCTATCTGTCTTATCTTTACGTAGAGTAATAGCTATCGTAAGGTAGAGAGGGGTTCGTAGTTCGTAGGGCGGTAGAGAGGGCGGTAGGCAGTCGAGACGGTAAGGTTCTAAGAGGATTTTAGTATACCTTTCCTCTTAGGGCTAGCATGAACATAAAAAACCGGTGCGGCTACAGCCGCAGCTATATAGTATGTGGTATAGTACGCGGACGCTTGCATTGAGTGGTGCTTGCATTGAGTGATGCAAACGGTTACATTATTACCCACGCACGCGGATCGTACATTCCGAGGAGAAATTCGAAGTCATCTCCCCTTAATGAGATCCTTCGGGACAGCTCGCAAAACATATCATATTAATTCCCAGGTCACATCACGTAACAATAAATTCTTTTGCAACTTCGAGTTCGCTGCTTGCCTCGATCTTGAACCTGGAACAAACCCCTATGCGCACTGAAGATTTTGCAATATACGGTAGACTTCGCCTTCAAGGGTGTCAAAGCTGAACGTGAGGGAGATTCGTTCGCCATGTTGATGCAACGAGCACATGACGTACAACGGCTCCAATTGATACAGCGAGCAATTGGTGCGACATTAGAGTACGCTTCATGACTTGATCGATATTCCGGGATTCGACATAGACCACATGCCGATGGACCGCGAGTTGCTGCTGCGGAAACACCACCAGCCGAGTGATTCATGTGCTCCCTGCATCGAGAGAGAGGTTTCCCAACGGATCAATACGCATGTTGGTTTGATGGTATCGACCGAACCATCTTGTCATCGAACTCTCCCAACAAACGAATGAGAGGCTCTGTCAGCGAGACGCATCCGCTGTTCTCGAAGACGATTGCTTCAAGGATGATTCTGGGTTGTCAATGAGAAGCTTTTCGTTGGCAATGCTTGACAAGTGACAGGCTTCTGGAAGTTCTGGAGTGATTTGGTGCCTTGGACACTACATGACGATGTTGGACTTCCAATGCACTAACATGATCGAGTTTTCCTGCTCTCGACAGCGCTATGCACTTGGTCGTGTTCATAATCGTACCTGCTGCATGGAAAATATGGCACGGAAAGGTACTCACGATAGCTTGATTTACAAACCAAAATAATCACCAGACTCTGCTTGCTGATTGTTCAGTCGAAGAACACTCTCATCATTCGACCTATAGACCGCCGAACACGACGCCCAATACAATCGCCGCCATTCCCCACCCTTCGACCTGCCTTACGACTGCAGCGCCAGTCAGACTCGCTGATTGCGAAGCTCCCACCGCAGAAAGCATGCTCGACGTTGCAGCTGCATTGCTTCCTCCCGAAACCACTGACACACTGGTCACCGTCTCCATCGCAGCACCTCCGGTCGAAGTCGGAACCGCAGTCACAGGCACCAGACTTTCGTACGTCCTCGTCGCCGTACCATTACCTCCAAAAGAAGGAGAGGAAGAAGAAGTCGTAACGCTCAGCATCGTCGTCGAATTCAGATTTGGCACATCACTCGTGCTCCCTCGGGTGAGATCCGTCGTCGTAGCACTTAATGTGCTCGTTGGACTGGCGCCTGACTCCTTAGCGGTCGTGTCTGTCGAATTGCAAAATATGGAGCCAACAACTACTGTATTTGTTGAAAGTCGGCTCGGCGTCTCGCTTGTGAAGGGTAGTCCACCCATTCCCGTGAGGTTGTCATTGCGATATGTGTAGCAGGTTATGCTGGAAAATTGAACGTCTCCGGTGCTTCCTGTGAGGTAGAGTGTGGAGACGGCATCGAGAGCAGGATTGGTATATTGTGTGAGCAGCGGTATTGAGAGTGTTGTGTTTGTAAGACCGCTCCCTGCGCCGCCATGCGAAGCTTCGACTGTGATTATTGCTGTATCGGACGTTTGGGTATTGGCGAGGCTGGCGAGGCTGGTTGCTAGAAGCTGGCTTTTGAGCTTCATTCTGATGAGACTTGAGTTGGGGTATTTGATCTTCAATGGAGAGGGGGGGGGAGAGAAAACAAGTGAGATGGGGATGTGCTTATGCTGTGCTTGATGTGTTTGCTGTCGTGAATGATGCTTTTTGGTTGCTGCGTGACTCGGGTGGAATGTTGTTGGTGGACGATGTGGGAAGTGTGACTTGAGGGCGAGGTTAGATGAACGAGAGGCAAGTCGTTGGGTATGTCTTGCCTTTCATAACAGTTGTCTGCTTGCCTCCAGCCTCGCGAAGGACACATTATTGTTCGCATGTCGTCAGTCGTGTGACTGAAAGTTCAGGAACGAAGATAAATTTAGAGCAAAAGAACGGGTGTTTTCGCGGGCGTATAGTTCGTCACGCCGGCGTACACGGCTTTGCCCAGCCTTGTGTTTTCCTTCCTGTCCAAAACATCCTCCTCCTCCACCTGCACAGACTCTGTTCGCCCGAGGGGCCGTATTGAAATCGCAGCATTCTCTGGTCGTGGCTGGAACGCTGTCATTGTTCCAAAAAGGAATTCTTACACCGCTTCGCTGCAAGTCTGGATCGCTGTCATCAGAGCGTCTAGCCTCCCATTTTGAGAGGCCAGAGAGGCATCATCACCAGTCTTCCGGCGGTGCAGGCGGTACACACAGATGGGTTCACACCTGGAGCTCGAGAGCGAAGCAACGCGCCTCGACATGCGTCTTCACGCCACCACGCTGGAGCGCATCAACAACCAGCACGCATTAACTGCAATACGAGCCGTGTGGAAGGGTGTGCTCAGATCTGTCGGTGCAGGCATTGTCCTGCGAGCATCTCGATCATATACATCTCTCCGCCATTCGAATCAGCGACTCCGCCAATGCGAAGCCTTATTGCCCCCTTCAGGACGTTGTCGTGCCGAAAGAGCACCTTCAAGATGATTTCTGGACTTTTTATGATGAGAGGATCGGGTTGCATTGCCTTCCTCTCGACAGCTCCGGACCTAGTCTCGTAGTCAATGACACCCGACCGACAGTGCTGGACATTAATAGCCCATTCGTCGCGCGGCGCGCCATCTCTTCTTGGTCCGTGGAACACCAGCATTATTGTGCGACTCAACTTGAAATTTCCGTCCGATCTCGCATGCGTCGCAGTGTAACCACCCTATCCACACCAAATACTTCAGCTGCTCGACTAACAAACATGTCCACCCTGGCAATGGCTTGCTCGTCAAGCTGAAAGAATTGCCCGACGGGCAGGCTGCCTGCCAAACCACGAGAACAACGCATCTCCTAGGTTAACGGCATTTCAATCTTCGAAGCACAGTGAAGCTCCTGTTTCGGACCTGACTCTTCAACCGGTTCGACGCGCCGATACATCCTGGATAAATTAATGCGCATGAGCTCGCGTGGCCGGTTTTTGTGGGGTACCATGCGTAGCTCCAAGTAGCTCCAACTCCACTTCACGTGTACGAGCATTGGCGACATCATCGAGAAGGTTGCACAAGCCACCTCTCACGCCCCGGATGATTTGAAGCCTGCTGCTACTGATGATATCAACTTGCCGTTTGCCTCTATCAACGCCCGAATCAAAAACTCCTGCGAGCGTTGGCCGATCGATACCAATGCCGTTGATTTCTGAAAAGATAAGCTACAACGCACAACGCACACCACCATGCCTTGTCATACATAGCCCGTATGGTATACGAGGCAGCGAGACAATTATTGCCTCACATTCCTACTATTTACATTTCCTGCTGCATTGCTTTCTTCCTTCTTGTCTTTTGTCTGCCTTGTTTTTTCCCAAGTCGCTCTTTTTACTAATTAACCGCTAGCCTATTCTCCACAACTGCCTTATTTCAATTCCGACCACCGAAGAACCTCCCCCAACAAGTTCCCTGCACAGTGTGGGCTAGCGACGATCAAGTGACCACGAAACGCGTGCGGAGCAGTACAATTCAGCTCGAGCTCCTGCGCGCAACTCCACACAACCAGTGCTAGCCCGACCTTGTTCGTTGCCCGTGGCGAATACGTTCGCCGTCTTCGGGATTTATCCAGCTCGGCGTAGCTTCGACCGGTTTTTATATTGGAATGATCAGTGGAAACCACACTGGCATAAATATCACCTTCGCTCCCGCTTCGCGTGGCTTGCTAGAGACGACAACAGCTTTGTTTGCCTTCTACATCATGATTACGAAATCTCTATTTCAATGCGCCAGCCTGTTGGGACTGGCATCTAGCTCCATATTACCAGCTCGAGCATTGCCACCAAAGGTCACGATTAAAAATGGGACGATCGAAGGAGTACACAAATCAAACTACAAGCAGGACTATTTTCTTGGAATCCCTTTCGCGCAGCCTCCTGTTGATAACCTGCGTTTCCGGAATCCACAGAGCATCGAGAGCACTTTCAATGGAACCCTCCAGACTACTGACTATGCCCCCGAATGCTTTGGCTATGGTGTGAGTTGACTCTTTCTTCAAAGCGATTGATGTTGGGAGTGTTCAGAGGATGTCTGTGTGCATTCCAGGCTCTCTGATGTCCGACGAGAAACCGCGCTAGGATGAAGCTTTTAGCGCCTGCAAAGACATTGGATGTCCTGAGAGCAAAACACACAATGTGCTCGAAATTTGAACGATGGCGTCCGTGTTGAATCACTCTCATATTGGCAGCTTTGATTTCCTTCAATGCTTCAGCATGCATTCAGTCCTGACAAAATCGTAGGGTGATCAAATCGGCTACCCGCAATCCGAAGACTGTCTCTACCTGAATGTTATCCGTCCTTCCGGCTACGAGAACCAGACTCTACCGGTCGGTGTGTGGATTCATGGAGGAGGCTTATATGAAGGTGGAACCAGAGATGAGAGATACAATCTCACGTTTATCGTGGACAATAGTGTGAAGATTGGAAAGCCAATCATGGCAGTAAGCATTGCTTACCGACTGGCCGTGTGGGGTTTCCTGGAATCTGCTGAGGTATGTTCTCATTTGTCCTACTCTTCTGTGGTCTCTCCTAATGTACGATAAAGATCTTTGAAGCCGGGCAAACGAATATTGGACTACGCGATCAACGTCTCGCTTTGCACTGGATCCAGGAGAACATCGCTGCGTTTGGCGGTGAGAAGGAGAAGGTGACGATCTGGGGAGAGTCGGCTGGAGCTGGCTCAGTGGGCTGGCATCTGACGGCTTACAATGGGCGAGACGATAATTTATTCAGAGCCGGCATCATGGAGAGTGGCAACCCCGTAAACTACGGAGGCTACTACAATGTCTCGTACTACCAGCCACAATACGACGCTCTTATCAGCGCTGTTGGTTGCAACGTCACAGACTCGCTGGACTGCCTCAGAAGCCTGCCCGTGGAAGAGTTTGTCAGGGCGTTCAACATCACCCCGAGTCTGGCTACAGGCTGTAAGCTACCTCTCGCCTCGGGTTACCATCTAGATACTAATAGAGGGTAACAGACAACCCGATTGTCGACGGCGACTTCATTGCGCGCTACTCGAGCGAACAACTTGCGGATGGATCATTCGTCCACGTTCCCGTCATCGACGGAGCGAACACTGACGAAGGCACGGCTTTCGGTCCATCCGGCATCGACAGTACTCATGAATTCGCCGTCTACGTTGGCAATAAATCTGCTTCGGATCTCTGGCTAGCCAAGCCATTGGTAGGTGGAGCAGTAGCTGCATACCCTAGCGAACCGGAGTACTGGATCCCAGCTGTGACCAACGCCTCTCGTCTTTCTAACATTTCCACCACCCAAGATCGCAGAAGTGCAGCCTATGCAGGCGATGCCGTAATGATTGCCAACCGGAGAGGTACATGCGAGACATGGGCTCGAGAAAACCTTACGGCTTACTCCTATCGCTTCGATACTATTCCCGCTGGACTTTCGGCTGACACTGGAGTCACTCATTTCCAGGAGGTAAGACTTTCCTCACTGCGCTTGCATTTCGTCAACCAGGACGCTGACAGTACCAACAGGTCGCCTTCGTCTTCGACAACATTGAAGGTCTGGGATACAACGCAGCCCACAGCTCTGTCAACCCCTTTGCAGACGGACAGAAGAGCTATTTTGAGCTGGCGTTCTTGATGAGTTCGAGCTGGGCAAGCTTCATCAATGATCTGAATCCTAACAACTTCACCGGGAGATTTGCTGGCGCGGATCCATGGCCTGCTTACAGCTTGGAAGACCCGCAAAATATTGTCTGGAAAGCAAACGCTACTTCCAAGTTGGCTCTTGTTGAGAAGGATGTTTTCAGGAAAGAGGGAATCAAATGGATTCTGGATCATGCTGTGGATTATAGGAGGTAGAATTGGTGATGCATTTTTGACAGTCAAGACTTAATGTAGCATATGAGGTTGATGACCGACAGGACAATGAACCAAAGGTTGAACTCCACCGGGAAGGATTCCCTCTTCAAAGCCTGTCCCATATCAACCTTTCTCGTCTAAAGCACCTCCACCTCCACCGATGTCGCCAAGCCTCTTACTGCTGTATTGCTGGATAAACTTTAGTCCGTGTAGCCGAAAGGTGCTGCTCTTTCCACGACTACCTTACTACCTTACCCTGTCGCACAGTCGAACACCAAAGCTTGTCGGTCTCGGCATACTGACGAAATCCAAATCTCTCATCAAGGCATACAATTGACTCACCAAACGAAGGACTCACCGATTGAGACCAACTCTCCATTTCGCCACAGACCATGACTCATGCCGTTGATATATCAGTCCATACATCTTGCATACTCTCTCGACAGCATCGAAAATGTCGACGATCTCCGCCGTACAGCCTCAATGGAATCCATCGTCACTTCCAATGCGATCATGGCAAACATCGATACTCTTCCCGCTCCCTTACCCCTTTTCATAATCCAGTATCTGCCAGATCTCAAGACTCTCTACGCTCTCCGACTCAGCAGTCCACTGTTTGCTGCCGTCCTCGACCTCCATGCAGTCGAAATGTTTGAGCCTCTCATGCTCAAAAGCCTTGCTCCGGATGTTGTCACTGAGCTTCGCACCTATATCCTGCTTTGCCAACGGACGCCTGGAGCTGGACCTCCAACAACAGATGAGCTCGATTCCGTTTACAAGGCTGCACGGCTCCCACTGTCATCTGCTATATCCTCTCCCGTCATCGGTCACGCATTGCATGCCTTTTGTAAACTATCGAGCGCTTGCGAGGCCATATTTGACCAGAAACTTCAGCAATTCTACGAGTTGCCGCACGAACACTTGGCGGACAAGAGGTGGGGACGTTGGTCGGGTATCAGAAAGAACTACGGCATTCCGTATGAACTTCCTCCTCCTTCTCCACCGGACTGGGTGGAGCACCAACGATTACTCCGGGCTGCGTTCCGTGTAAGAATTTGGCAAATGGCTGGTGCTTGTCCTGAGATTCCCAAAGAACCTTTGGAAAGTTATACTTACTCCTATCATCTTCCGTTGAGTAGATTTTCAACCTTTCGAAGGTGGATAAGCAGTTGTAGAGAGCCTCTTATCGACGAGGTTGCTGAAATGGCGGAGTCACTGGATGAGTTACAAGACCATGATCTTACATGGGACCCTCTCACGGCAAGATCGCCTCTCGACCCTGATGATGCAAATCTGCGCGATTACTCAGAGCCACCGCGTAGCTGGGACTACTGGATGGTGAATTTTCCGCGTGGGCGCGGCTACTTTCTCGACGTCGCCAAATGGTACGGGTACTCGCCTTTGAAAGGCGCCAGCTGGAGACCACTACGACGTCTAGGCCTGGGAATTTGGTCTGACCGTAGATTGTATCAACTCGGTCTGCAAGACCCTGCGCACCAATGGAGAGACCAAGGAGACCCAAAGCCTATCAAGACTTCCGTCTTGACTTACAACTGTGTTCTTTGGACTTGGAATAAGCTGCATGAAGCAGCGGTAGCCGCAGAAAGTACAGATGGGCAGTTTCCATCAGCTTGGCTTAAGTGGTCCAACCGACATTACCAGAATCTTGAAGTTATGGAAGCCGATGCCGGAGATGTCTGATATTCTTTGGCTGCAGTCAGCATCAAATGCCGACCGATAGGAGACAAGGGAGCGAGGTCATGAATGACGAAGGTGAAAACTACGATTTTGGACGTTGATGGCTTGGGTCAGGCAACTTGAGGTCGGAGCCACCGGGCCCGAGAGGGTTTCGAGGGTGGAAGGCCATGCAAATCTCTTACACGTCTTTGAAAGTCCAGATGTACTGTTTTCACCCTGTTCTTCGTGGGTTCTACCGGTGGAGACAGGGTTATGGTTTGGGAGCCGAGGGTGAGGGTGAGGGCGAGGACGTATGGATATCTGCTGCTATAGCTTCCGTAGCTCAGACGGCGGTATTGAGGTTGTGGAAGACGGCCAGTTCCATGAGTTTCGATATGCCGTATGTGGGAAATGCTAGTTTTGGGCGACTCGGAGGCGTAGTAATGATTCTCAAACAAGACTTCATCTTGTAAAATTCGCCGTGGATACGTTTACGTTTGTAAAGGTAATGGCAAGGACGAAGAGACGTTGAAAGATGTACGGAAGTTTGATGCTTAGTCAAGTGCGGCTTCTCCCGCATGCGCTAGCGAAGTGGATCGCCGCCGATGGGTTTCCAGAACATCTCATTGTCATCCATCGCCAGAGCACGTTGCTCCAATTCCATCTCTACGCCACCATATTCACTCCCCGACTGAGCGGTCATTCTCTCCGCGCGGCTCTGACCGCCTATTCCTCCAACCACCGCCGGTATGGCGATCCACAACTCCCGGAGCTTCAGCCATATGGCTGAGGCCATGTCGAAGGGACTGGCAAGAACATCACGAGCGGCGCCGTCTAGGACGCTGGCTGCTGCCAGAGCAGAGGGGCTGGCAAGTCCAATGTGGAGGACGCCCTCATCTATCATTCCCGCGACTCGCTCCTTCTCCACTCTGCGCACACCCGTCCGGACATCATTCGCAGGTCTCCAGCAGCGGAGAAGCATCTTTGGCTCCGGATGGGGCTCTCAAGTCAACCAGAACATGCTTGCGAACATGGAGCAGCACGCGAATAATAACCCTACAAGCCCAACTGCTCAAAATGCTTTCTACCAAGCACTTCTGCGCGCCAATCTGCCCCATATCGTCGTCGAACGCTACAACACCGGACGCTACGCTAACAACGCTGCTGCCGATCAAGCCTATGCTCGCGCACTCCAGCAAGTGGCTGGTGCTTCCGGCAACAACGGTAACATGAATACAAATGGAAACACTGGATACACTCAGCAGCAGCTGCAAGCTGTCGGACAGGCAGTTGGCGCAAGACATGGTGGCGGTAATCTTGGCATGCTCTCTCCGAATGGTGGATCCGGCGGCAAAATGGAGCCGCTGTATGTGGTTGTCGACGAGAGCTGGGGAAGCACAATCTTCAAGTGGACAAAGTTTTTTTTCGTCTCTGGAGCGGTCATCTATGTGGGATTTGTGGTTCTCACTCTTGCTGTCGAGGCAGCGGGCATGCTTAAGAAGGTCGGAGCAGGACAGGCCAAGGAAGCGCAGCCCGAAGAACAGACTGCCAGGTTCTCCGACGTTCACGGCTGCGAGGAGGCGAAGGAGGAACTTCAAGAGCTCGTCGAGTTTTTGAAGAACCCTGACCAATTCAGCACTCTTGGTGGCAAGCTCCCCAAGGGTGTGCTTCTTGCTGGCCCACCTGGTACTGGAAAGACTCTTCTCGCACGTGCAGTCGCTGGTGAAGCTGGTGTTCCCTTTTTCTATATGTCTGGATCAGAATTCGATGAGATTTATGTCGGTGTCGGAGCCAAGCGTATTCGCGAGCTTTTCGCTGCCGCTCGTGCGAAGAGTCCTGCAATTATCTTCATCGACGAACTGGACGCCATTGGCGGCAAGCGTAACGAGCGGGATGCCTCGTATACCAAGCAGACTCTCAACCAGCTCCTTACTGAACTCGACGGTTTCGAGCAAGATACAGGAGTCATCATCATTGGCGCAACCAACTTCCCACAATCTCTCGATAAGGCTCTCACTCGACCTGGACGATTCGACCGCAACGTCGCTGTTACTCTTCCCGATGTTCGTGGTCGCATTGCAATCCTCAAGCACCATATGAAAAAGATCAAGACCGACGCCTCTGTCGATGCAGCTGAGATCGCGCGTGGCTCATCTGGGTTCTCTGGTGCTGACCTCGAGAACGTCGTCAACCAAGCCGCTGTCCGCGCATCAAAGAACAAGCAAGCTAAAGTCACGGTTAAGGACCTCGTATGGGCGAAAGACAAGATCATGATGGGAGCGGAGCGAAGAAGCGCAGTCATTCAGCAAAAAGACAAGGTCATGACAGCTTATCACGAAGGTGGTCACGCACTGGTGGCGATGCTCACAGATGGTGGTATGCCGCTTTACAAAGCCACTATTATGCCACGTGGACAGGCGCTAGGTATTACCCACTTCTTGCCTGAGATGGACAAAGTCAGTGAGACGAAGAAGGAGTTGCTCGCGAGAATTGATGTTTCCATGGGTGGAAAAGTTGCCGAGGAACTAATTTACGGGGCGGAGAACGTCACTACTGGAGCTAGCTCGGATATTCAGACTGCGACAGCTGTCGCGCATATGATGGTCACTCAAGCCGGCATGAGCGATAAGCTAGGCAACGTCGACCTCAACTCTGACTATGCTCAGCTGTCGCCGCAAACGAAGGAGACCATTGAGAATGAAGTGAGGAAGCTGGTTGAGGATGGTCGAGCACGCGCTACCAAGCTACTCACGGATAACCGAGAGGCTCTTGCACGGCTGGCGAATGCTTTGGTTGAGTATGAGACTCTTGACCGGGCGGAAATCGAGAAGGTGGTCAGGGGCGAGAAGCTGAGTGATAAGAAGATGAAGGTCGACCCTGAGACGCCTGTGAAATTGCCCGAGCCAGGGACCACGCTTCCTGCGCCTCCGAGGCCGGAGCCTGTGGGTGAGGGTGGTGCACAGGGATTATCGCCTAGGTCGCCAGCTGATTCATCATGAACCCCAGGATGACAGGAATTGGGAGAACTCGTATGAAAGAGGATGATTGATCGCAATGATCGCATGTGTGTCCCGATCACTTGAGGTTGAGGTCCACTCGCACTAGCGTGGAGTGTCGGTCTAATACCAAACACTCGTGTCAGCGCCGAGAGGCTGAAGTGCGACGAACGATCTTTGGACAGGGCGTGTGGATGTGGATATGGGAATCGGGTTGAGCGAGCATTTCTAGAGCGAGCATCACTGGTTCCTTTTGTAGTTATATCATTTGTATGGAACGGAATCATGGACAGTGTGAAAATACAGCTCTTCGTGCACGCGCTGGAGCGCAGTCAATTTTGAACAGCAAAGTGGAATTCAATCAAGCTCAGATGTCAAAATCGCGAGGGTATAGGCGCAAGAAAGCACGCAAACTCCAGAGCAATGCAGGCAATTATCCGTCCATCCCTCCTACTCTGCACCAACGCCTTTTGATGCACAAACAAAGAAAATCTCCACGAATCAACCCATTCCACTAGTCTTCCGCCGCCTCGGCCATTACATGCTCTCCCTCATCAAGCACACCCATCACCGTCTTGAGATTCTTCAACATCTCCTCCGCATGCGCTACAAGCAGGAGCTTCTCGGCATTGGCCGGCAGTCCCAGATACGTCGGTGGTTCACGCTCGGGCAACTCCTTTACCCACTGTAAGAATACTGACTTGGCAGTACCGCTTGGGAGAGGCGCTCCAACAGAGGCATCTTCAGCCACCTCCCCAATGAGATTGAAACCATCTTCGAATGCGTCTGCAGTAAGCGTCTTGTTCACCAGCGTCTTGAGCTGCTCCATGTCGCCGGAATTGTCAATCTTGCCGGCATACATTTCCGAGACCAAAGCCCGGAGCATTTCCCAAGGTATGCTCTTCGGTGCGATGTTTGAGCGTCCGCGGGCAACGTTGTCGGTCCACCACTGAATGATGAATGCTGAGCAATCGAAGTCTGCATCGTTGAATTCCCAGAAGCCCTTCCAACCAAGGCGAGGTGCGTAGCGTAAACGCTCTTGAACAACGGCATGCAGGAAGGACAGCAGGAAGTGGACACGAGCCTTTTCCACAGGCTGCTGAACCGCTTTGTCGGACAGCGATGTGAGGGAGTCTCTCATGTTGGCCCGAATACCGGCTGGCTGCTCGTACATGAGCACCCGTGATGCTCGTAGTAAGCTAGACGGAATCTTTGGGCTGGTCTCCATTGACAAGAACAAGCGGAAGTCCTTGTGTGGCTTGAGCGAATCGATACGCTTGACGAGGTTCTGAAGCCACTCTGTCGCGAGATGGACGTTCTTGATCAGAACCCATGAACCATTAGCTGCGGCACCAGCCAGCGCAACGTCTGCACTTGACAGACTCTCGTTCGAACCCATTGCCACGCTTGTCGAGATGGCGCCCGTGCGCTCGACGAGTTGATCAACCTTGTAGCTGGCGTCAAAGCCAGGGCTAGAACAGAGGGCGATCGGAGAGCTTGCGGCGGTGTCACGTGCGATGCGCCCAAGGTCTTCTGCGACATCGAGGAAGGATTCTCCGAACACGGCAGTGATGAAGCGCTCGGTCGCTGGCACAAGTCTGTCAATGCGGAAGAGCTTGACAAGCAGGAGCTCCTTGAGAGCTTTGTCATTTCCGTTGGCACCCGCTCCAGCAACAGCCGGAACACACTTCTCGGCTGCTTCTGTATTGAAGAAAGTCTCCCATTCGGGCGAATCAATGTTCGATACAAGGTCTCTTAGACCGTTGATCCGAGATGCCAAGGCCACAGCTTGCTCTTTCTGGTCTGGAATTGAGCTGACGTCGCCGCCGGAGATCTTGTCATCTAGCAATGTGTCAAGGTAGCCCTTGTCCATCGGGAAGGGTGCAGCTTGTGCCAGAAGAACAGCGAACGTAAGTCTGTCCTTCTGCAGCAACGAGGCCGATGTCTCATTGTAGGTCTTACCGAACAGAGACCTCACAATCGAATCGCTTCGCTTCTTGGGATCGGTCTCTCCAGATTCTCGAGCAATGCGCAGAACGTACTCAAAGATATTGACAAAGTATTGCAGCGAGAACTGATAGAAATTGTGCACGTGGTAAAGCTGTTCCAGCACAGCAAAGATAGCCGAGCATGAGCGAGCAATGATGTCGTAAGTGTTCATGATGGTGTTGACCTCGTTCATGACACCTTCCGTCTCAGATGCCTTCGCCGTGATCTCTGCAGCCTCATTTTTCAAAGTTTCGAGCGTCTGGATAACGTTTTCGTCGTCCAGGATGTTGCCGCGAGACTCGTTCAGCGCTTGCAGCAACATGCGCTCCAAGCGACGCAGCCGCTGGGTGAATTCACCCTGCATCTTGACAAGGTTGGAGCGACGCTCATCAACGTCGGGACGCTCTGATTTGAGCACTTCGTTGAGCGTCTGGGTCTTCAAACTACTCTGTGTGACTGTGAAGTTGACAAAGGTGGTTCTGCTGCAAACGTCTGGCGCGAACAGCGCTGAGGGATCCTTGGTTGACAGATAGAGCTTGAAAGCGGGAGAGAAATCAATCTCTTGTCTGCCAAGCTGAATCAGAACGCGTCCACCAGTTCTCTGATATTCCTTGTTGAGAACATGGTTCAGGATGGGGTCGATGTGTTCAGCGTCCTGGATGAGAATAGGATTGCCGAATCGCAAAGCGCTCTCAAGTTGCTTGACAAAAGAGCTGTCCAGAAAGCTAGTGACGGTGAGACGACGGTCCTTGCTCTCGTTCTGCAAGAAGTCGGTGACGCGGCCAGAGGGATCGATGATGAGTGGGTACCGATTGTAACGCTTGAGCATAACGGCGTTCTCTGTGCAAAGCTCGTCCACAGGAAGTGAGTTCTCATGCCATTGCTGC
Organism: Ramularia endophylla; assembly: GCA_002116395.1. Lineage (NCBI taxonomy): Eukaryota > Fungi > Ascomycota > Dothideomycetes > Mycosphaerellales > Mycosphaerellaceae > Ramularia > Ramularia endophylla. The sequence goes on along the minus strand of KZ109858.1, from coordinate 70,994 downwards.
CTCTCATCCGCAGTGGACAGGTATTCAGATAGAGTGTTCTGCGACTTAAAGGCGATGCCGGAGGACGACAACTGGAGTGACCAGTCCTCCAACATAGCACGGCGGTATTGTTGATCGTACAAGCCGGCGTAGGCCAAGAATCCAGAAGCCAGGAACACATCTCCGATGATCGTCTCCATCTGCACCTGGAAAGTCTTGCTCGTCTCTTCCCAGCGCCCACGCTCAGAGGACAGACTGTTCAAAAGACGCATACTGCGGTCGACCTTCGATTGCACGCGAGTCATCTCCGCTTTGATCGCTTCAGTCTGGCTAATGAGAGATGCGTACTCGGCCTTGTACGTAGCGATGCTCTGCTCCAGCTCGTTCAAGGTGTTCTCAATTGTCTTGGCTTCAGCCTTGGTTTGCAGAGCCTCCTCCTGAAGCTGGTCAACTTCTTCGCGCAATGGACCAACACGATCCAGAATTGCAGAGTATTCGACTTGGGCCTGTACCCACTGTACAAGCGGTCCACAAGCTTTGCTGGCACGCTGGACACGCTCAAAGGTGAAGTCTTCCTTTGACAGATACTCTGCAGTCATCTTGTTCCTCAGCTGTGGGGTCATTTGTCTCTCGTTGTCGTAGTTCACGATGCTTGCGATGAAATCGTCGCGACGCACAATGCTGACGATCGTCTTCCAGTCAATGGCTTTGTGACCCAAGAGCGTGCAGACGGATTCCAGCGCAAGCTTGACACCCTGAGGCGGGTTCTGCATGGACCGCACTTCGGTCAAGTGCTGTCGCTTGATGTTGCTGACACTGCGCTGAGCCTCTTCGACTGCTGGCTCGGCCTTGGCGAGATCTCCCAGTACGATCTCCCTTCGTGAGGCAACTTCCTTCTCTTGTTTCTCCAACGCAGATTGGACTTCCAATGAGGTCGCACGACGCTGCTCAGCCTCGCGCTGATCTGCAACCATACGCTGAAGCTTCTCGCTTGCCTCGGCATCCTTCTTCTCCAGCTCTGTCTTCTTCTCTGCCAAACTCTTCTTCAATTCGGAGACCTTGTCGACGGTCTCGCGGAGCTTGTCGAGACCGACATTCAGGTGACGCTGCTGCTCTTCAAGATCATCCCGCTTCTCATTGAAAAGCTTAACAAACTGGGCAACGAAGTCGAGGAATTGTCTTGGTGTCAAGAAAGTGGTCTTGTTCTGTTGGCGCTTCAGACGATCGTTGAATGTGCGAAGAGAGTGATGCACGTGCACCATTGCATTGACAACGGCGTCCCGGTGGGAAAGCGGCATTTCCAGCTGGTCAAACTCGATCGGCAAGCTATCCGGCGCATTGTAGTTGCCTCTGTCGATGTCGACGTTTTGAGTGAGCTCAAACGCAACTTGGTAGAGAGCTTGATCAGACCAGTCACCGAACCAATTAAGGACGCAACGGTTGAATAAAGCCGGACTAGTTGCTGCTTTGGAAGACAAGCCCTCGGACGGCGGGTTCATGGTGAAAACCACGTGCAGATTACGGACAATTTGCTGTGTGAACCACTTGTACAGTTCCTCCTGAGAATCGAGTAGCAGGCCCTGTCGCTGGGCACCTTCTTTGCATGCTGTCATCAAAGTTGCGTACTCGTCACCTTCAAAGAGACCAGGAACCTCGCCGTTGGCAAGTAGTGTGTTCATGCGTTCCAAGAACCCAGAGTCAAGGACATTGGACTCGTCCATGATGAAGCAGATCTTCTCGCCCTTGCAACCACATCTACGAAGAACTGTTCGCAGATCTTCGTCGAAGTCCTCCGAGGAGTATTTGCCATGAACCTTGATTTGGAAGACCGACAGACCGTTCATCCAGGCAACGAAACGCGAAAGCGTAGTCTTGCCACTTCCACTGACACCGATAAGGATCAAGTGGCCCTGAGGTTGACGGAAAACACGGTCGATGCGCAGTACATGCTCAATCACATCGTTGAACAGAATAAGCGGGACGTCGAGCTCTTCCTCGCAGAAGGTGCGCAGTCTGGCCTTGACAAAGTCTCGCAATTGATCGCGCTCGACTGGAACGTAGTTCTTGGACAGCCAGTTCGAGAACAGGATAGGACGCTGCAGTGCCGTCTCTTGATCAATGTTAGGAAAGTGCTCGATTGCAATGCGGTTGACGGTTTCTTCAGTCCATTCGCGTTCTTCCTCGTCAATTAGACGGTCAGAGAATAATCTCAGAGCCTCGTGAGCCCAGATACGGACAAGACCTTCAAGCGACAACGTTTCCAGCGGTCTGATAGCCTCGTAGATTGCGCGGACCCATCTGGTGAGTTCACGAGGAGAATAGACATAATGCGGCTGGATCTCAGGAGTGAAACGTTGCTGCGACTCCAGATAAACCCGAATCATAGCCTGTGTCAAAGCATCTGCGTATCCTCGGAGAGTCGGCACGATCTTGAGGATTGCATTGTTGAAAGTTCCGTAAATTTGCTTCAGTGACAACTCGCCAGGATAATCAACCATGACCAGCGGAGCGTGTCGCAGAAATCGCAAGCCAAGAGGCGTCCGGCCAGCATCGGTAGGAGGGTTGCAAGCACCCACGAACTGGATGCGCTCAAGACTGACCCAGCTTCTGTTCGTAGTACGCCAGAAGCCACCATGCTCGACCAGCTGCCGCAGAAATGAGATGACACGTTGAGTACCATACTTGTCCGGAGCAGGCAAGTTGATCTCATCGCAGAAGACTACAAGCCATCGGCCAATCTGCTTGGGTGCCATAGTAACTCCGCTGAGTGACTTCTTATAGTCACAGTACTGCTCGAGCGTCTTTACCAAAAGGTCTGGCGTGGTGGCACTGGAGAAGTTGAGGCCGACAACCTCCATGTTGGGCAGCTTTCGCAGCGCGCTGAACAGAGTCATTGTCTTACCAGAACCGGGAGGACCACATAACAGAAGCGGCTTGTGCTCTGCGAGGAAGGAATATAGCACATCCTCATGTCTGACAGTGTCCAGCGTTGGGATGACAAGATCGGTCTGAGTTACCGAGTGGGTGTTGACATCAATGGTTGGAACCTCATTCTGCCAAGACGACCAGCTTGCTTCAGGAAGAGTAACATCGTAGTCAATCAGGGATGACTGTTCGGACAACACTGGCATGTCTAGAGTAGCCAGGCCAACCAGGTAGTCACCGAACATTTTGCGATCAACCAGCGGGCAGTCTCCAGTAAATGACCACACTGCAGCCAGTAAGACCTTTTTCGATAGATAGGCTTCGATCTGGTCGTCGTTAAGAGGAAAGTCTGTGTGCTGGATGTTGTATTCCAGGACCGAGCGACATGCTTTGCGGAGCAGTGAGAACAGGGTCCCGATGGCTCTAATAGAAGTGAACTCCATAATGTGGCGCATGCTGGTGCAGTGCTCCATTGATTTCTTAACGAAGTTGTTCTCGGTCAGTCGCCGATTGAGAATTTCTGCCATCAGGCCTTGTACAGCAAGCCTTGACTCTGCGGATGTTGCGGTGCCGGTATCTTCTTCCAGATCCTCAAAGTTGGCGGCTCTGAGCTGTGCCAGGTATCGCGATAGCATGACATCGATGTCAACAGTGTCATCGCTGAACCACACCATACCACAACGACTGACGGTGGCAAGTGTAGCATATTTGAGAGTCTCCACTTCGAACATGACCCGCACATTCGAAGGCAGACCAAGACGCTCACCGTTGGGAAGCGTGAGCAATTTGTTGTCATCGAGCACACTGTTCAAGTTCTCGACCCACTCTGGGTCAACATCTCCGTCAAAGACAATCCAATGACGCTTGCTGTCTTCGCCGCGCAGGTTGTCCACAACTTTACGCAGGATGCTGGTGAAAAGACCATCGGTCCACTCGCGGGTCGTGCTATCCAAGGTGCCGTAAAGACTCTCCTTCGACATGACCTTGGGATCGATAACGTGGCAAACACCTTCAATGCCATCGACCTTCTGCAATGCAGCAAGCAAAGTCTGCCAGGCGGTCGACTTGCCGGTACCAGAGTTTCCAACCATCATAACACCGTGGTGCAGGCTCTGAATCTGGTAGAGCTGAAGCACTTTCGTCAACCAGGAGTCAGTTGCAACAAGCTTGCGCTCCTCCACAACTTCCTCAAGAGCAGCGCGGAGCTTTTTCAGAGATGCTGGCATGTATTGCACGCCGGGGAAAGCTTCCTCTTCAACTTGTGTCATTAGCTCCGCGTCTGCGCGCACAAGCTTGGGCGCGATGGTCTCGCGGATGCTCTGGACAATGATCTGGGGCTCCACTACAGAGTCAGCACCAACAGCTGCTTTGGCACCACCCACAGCAATCCTGGCTCGCTTAAGCCCACCCGAGCTGACCAGCACACTCTTCAGTGCACGTAGACCAAAGTCGTAATGGGGTTGCTTCGACAGAGTGGCAGCACATTGATCGAAGAATGGGACAGTCTGCCTGGATAACGTCTTTGCCTCCGAGAAACCTTGAGAAAAGAGCATGACTTCCGCGATAATCTCCTTGTCTGGCTTGGACATTGCCACACTGCGGAAAAGCTTCTTCAAGTTATCCGGTAGGTTGGAACGACCGGCGTATCCAGGGTTCATGGTGATGAACATACCAGTCAGTGGGTGTACCTTGAGCTGGCGGCCAACTAGATCGATCTGTGCACTAGGATCCAGAGCACGCTTGCGAAGTCCGACTTGAATGTTCTGAATCTGCTGCGAGACCGCCGAGAGGATACGCTCCTCGAGTCTGTTGAACTCGTCGAAACATCCCCAAGCGCCGACTTGCGAGATACCCAAGAAAATGCGGCCCATAGCCTGGAAATCGAAAGTGTCGTCACAGTTGAAGACAAGAGTGAAGCGTCCGAGCTGTACACCCAATGCTTTAACGGACTCAGTTTTACCTGTTCCCGCTGGACCGTATGGCGAACCACCCAAGCGCTGGCATAAAGCCTGACTGAGCGTGAGGAAACACCGGTCAGTCAGAGGAGTGCGAACGAGTCGCTCGGGTACGCCAAGGTACTCAAACCCGTACGCGAGGGTCGCATTGGCAACTCGCACCTGCATCCTGTCGAGAGGAGCTGCGCTGGGATCGAAGTCGTAACGCATTTGTAGCAGCCAGAGGTAGTGTCCTGGCGAGTCTGCGCCACCTTGAAGCAACTTTTCAATGGTGTCACGCTGGTGGACAAACTCGGTGATGAGGTGTTCGCACTTCTTGCGGTAGATTGGTTCCAGCTCCTGAAGGACAGAGGAGGCAAGGAATTTCAGCTTGTTGACTTGGGTTTCGAACAGCTTCTGCAACGCAGAACCGCCTTGTTGCAGTGCTGCGCCGACTCTCGATGTCCAGAATGCTTGTGTAGCCAGGATAGCGATCTGTGCAGGGTACTTCTCGATGTACGACTCAAAGGCGGACTGGTCGTCTTCTTCCAGACTCTCGTACTCTGCAACAGCTTCGACTAACAACTCCGACAGAGTTTCCCGCATGCCGTTCTCTAGCGCACGAAGCCAGTCGTTGATCTTAGGCGTCTCGATAAGCGATATGGGTGTGCGAAGCATAATCTCCTCGCCTTCTCTTGACGTCAGACCATTGATAATCGAGTTGTCGTCTAGCACAAGGCCCGAAACACCAGCAAACATTTTGCGCAAATGCTTCGCAATGCGTAAGGTGTCATTGCTGTTGCCGATGATCTCGAGCAGATCCTCGTCACCAACGAAATAGAATCGTGGGAATGCAACACGCTCCTTCTCAAGGTATTCTCCAAGAGCTTTCTGAATCTTGTTGAGCAGATCAGCCAATCTCTCGAGCGAGCGCTGCACATCAGGAATCGTAAGGACTTCCAGAACGAGAGGTGATCTGTAGACCTTCTTGAGAACGTTCATAAACTCGCTGTTGATGTTGGCGAAACGAGAGGACTCCACGGGGAGCAGATGCTTGATGTCAGCATTTCCAGTGAAAACACCTTCCAAGTAGACCCATTGACGTTGAACATCGATCCAAACGTCGAACAGAACGTGAATGCGGTTGAGTTTATCTTCCCAAGATGACGCTTCCTCTTCAAACTCCTTGTAATAAGGTGAGTGACGCATGGCCTGGAGCGAGTTCAAATGGTCGCTGCACTTCTGGAAGAGCTCATCCCAGCCGCGGATCAAGCGACACTTTTGCTGGTAGTTGACGAGCTCCAGAGAGTAGCTCTGCCACCATTCACGCACGCCTCGGACGAACTCCTCGAGAGCCATTTCACCTTGAGCCTGCGCGATGACATCGCGGATGACAGTCTCACTGGGTCCGAGTTGCAGGTCCCAGACATCACCAAGAGTCATGGAAAGCGCAGAGTAACGCTTGCTTGGCTGAAGGTTCTTGAAGATCCTGACCCAATGGCGCTCTCGAACGGCATCTGATCGCATCTCTGTAAGGAGCGGGTTGACCTTGAGCAACTGGCGAAGGTGAGACTGCAGATGCTCGAACGCAGCATACGATCGCATGCGACTGGGCATCTCCTTGGTAGTCTTGATGAGAGTGTCGATGGATTGCCGGAGCTTGCGAGGTTGCACGCTGTTCCAGGACTGCTCTTTGAGATCGTTGAGCTGCTCCCAGACAACTGTAAGGTTAGCCCATACGGACTTGTAATCTTGGACTTCCGTCAAAAGATCGACAAGCATGTTGTCTGGACCTGCTGGAAGCTCAAGCGCTTCTTTCGCCTTTGACACCATGTCGGCTTGCTCTTGAAGCTGAGTGAGCTCAGTGTCGAAGCCTTCCAGAGTTGAGACAGCTTCAGCTGGAGGAATAGATCCAGACTCGGGTCGCTGCTCTCTCCAACGGTCCGACATTTCTGCAATTCGACGGGAAACGACGCCATCTTCGGCGGTAATTTTGGTGCGAAGACCTTCAGTGTGGTCTGCAATCTGCTTACTCTTCTTGTCAAGAACTTCAACAAGGGCCGCCCATTCGTGGTCAACTTGTTCAACATAAAGCCAGTCTTTTGGGTATTGGAATCGTAGACGCGAGAGCGTCTGCTGTCCTTGCCTGAACGTTTCCATCTCAGGCTCCCAGATCTTGGTTTGCCTCTTGCATGTCTGCACCACGGTGATGAAGGAGACTGCCTGTGATGTAGACGACGCCTGCATAGACTGGCCCTCAAGATCCTTTCTTGCTCGCTGCAGTTCAGTGTAAACGTCAACCAGACGTGTGGCAAACATTGCAGAAAAGTGAGCCAAGAGGTCGTGTTGCCACTGATCATACTTGGCATTGACCTTTGCTTGCACCTGTTCGTAGTTGATGACGAGATGACCGAACGAGCGACGCATACCGGACGTGTCGAATGTCTCTCTCTTCTGACGAATTTCGAGAATGAGCTGTAACCAGAGGTCAAGCTCCTCGCCAAGATCGTCCTGAATCTGCTGCATTTGCAGATCCCAGAGCGACTGGAACTGCAACCATTCATCGACGTAGCCTTGCGCAACGTCCAGCTTGGCCTCGATGCGGTCGTACAGTTCCTCCAGCGTGCCCATACACATGGTTGGAAGTTCGGAATAAGTCGTCATTGAGTTGGATGTGCCAATGGTGAGAGCATTCTCAAAACGCGAAGCCTGAAGCCTCGGAAGGCTACATACTGTCCCAACCCACGTATGCAGGTTGTCAAGCCAGCCAGCCTTGGCATCCTCGAGCGGTGGATCGAGCTGGATGACCTGACTCTGCATGACAATGTCGTGGGCAAAGATTCCAATATTCGGGGAGCCAGCATCTTTGGATGGACCCTGCTCCGCACCGTACCCGTGCTCAAAGTCTTCGGTCCAGTCTTTGAGCGCCTGTCGCAGCCGGCTGTGTAGCATTTCCACAACCTTTTCGTTGGTCTTCGCAACCCAGAATGGGATGTTAGTGTATCCTTCGAGGTTGAGCTGGTCAATTGCTCGCTGCAACGTCTCGAGATGACCGCTGAAAGTTTCAGGTGTGAATGTGCAACTCTGAAGCTCACGCAGGGCAGCGTCAACTGTGGTTTGAATGCTGGCCAGAGTGGTAGTCTTGTTCTGGAGAGTTGCAATTGAGTTGCCCAGATTGCGTACGAACTGAACGTGCAATTTATCGTCGCTGGAGTTACCATCACCAACTTGACGAGCATGGACATCGTAAGCAAGGACGAAAGTCTCCCATCGAATAGCAGCTCCTTTAGCGATGAACCCTTGCACATCATTTCGGTATCCGCTGAGCAGTGAGGTGACCTCAGTCATGCTTTCGATCGATCGGCTGGTCTGCCCATACGTGTTAAGGCTCTCCATCAAGCTTACAGCAAACGGATAAACCCTTCGCGCCTCTTTCGAGACATTGGTGATTGCATGCGGGACGTTGAAATGAAGCCATAAGAGGTTGCGCACTTCTTTGAACAGAATGATGACCTGCGAATCGAAATTGACTTGAATCTCCAAGACGTTGCCGCGGGCTCGATTCTGCGTGACAGCAAAGAGGCGGCCTGCAATTGACAGATGCCGCCTGTCAATGTCGCGGAGCCAGTCGTCAAAGATCGGCTTGGTGTCAAGTTTCTTTCGAAAGCCTTCACCGAGATGGAAAAGCCGCGCACCTTCGGTGTGGTCTTTCCACTTGGATCCGAGAATGTTCTCAATCTTGCTGAGGTAGCTGTTCAGTTGTCGCTCAATCTGGCGAGCGCGGATTACTGCGCCGGAAATGGGAGGCAGATCATGGAGCTGTGCCATCCCATGAGCTTCCGAATGGCCGTATTGATGTGTGAAGCGCTGCTGAAGGGCATCGATATCCTCGCGTACATTGTTCATCAGCTGGACTTGGTATTCCGCAATGGCTCCCTTGATCTTTGGTCGCACGAAGAGCGCATTGAACTTAGAGAAAACACGGAACATCTCATTCGCAGACTTAGCGACGGCGAGACGGTCACGCAAGCGAGCGATAATGGAGTTTTCAACACGCGCAGTGCGTTCGTTATATGCTGCTTCGGCCTGCATCCATACTCGCTCGCCTTCTTCGGAGATGTCCAGAACATCAACATCCTTGACAACGATGTAGGCCTGATCAATCTCTTCCGCAGCATCGACGTCGCCCATCTCCTCAACAATGACCGGTGCTGCAGCGCCATCTGTGAGGTCGAGAGAGTCGTCCTCAGGTCCGAGAACGTTCGCGATGGTCTTTTGCAATTGATTGTGATCTGTGCGAAACTTGTGAATGTAATTGAGACGATCTTGCGTCTTATCGTGCTTTTTGAGGATCTTGATTGGGATGAATTTGTCGTTCCTCCTTCTTGTGACGTCTCGAGCAACGTTGGTGAATTCCTTCACGCTTGAATCCCAGAACAGCCACACTTCGCCTACCTGATGCGTAACCTTCTCAAAATCGTCGAATGCGAGGTGCATGAGCGAACGACCGTGGAGGAGATAGTGCAGGCGTGAGTCTATCTCGGCTGATATGCCTTCCACCAGCGGTAATGCTCTCTTGACTGGGTATGTGGTGATGCGCATCTTTTTGTTGATGTGGATGAAAATGTCATCCAAAGCCTCGCGCAACTTCTCAACCGAAGTTGCTGACAGCAGCTCTTCGATAGGGAAGCCATGGAACAGCAGATTATACCGCTGAACAGTGTCCTTCGTCTCCTTCAATCCGGTGTCCGACGAAAAGCTCGCGGTGATACCATGTCTTTTTGCTTTCTCTAAAATCTTCATCGTCAACAGCACGCCACCACTGGAAAGTTGGCCCTCAATCCCTTCTATTGCGCTCTCCATGGCGAGCCAGAAATTCTTCTCTTGAGATGGTGTACCGACAGCACGATCGTCCGTTATCCTCGTAAAGTCTCGAATCTGCTTGATCCAGTCGTTGGCCATACTCTGTAGGCGGTTGAGCATCGTGCTGTCTGTAACGACATTCTCGGGGATCTGATTAGCCGCTGCCTGCCAGTCGCCACCAGCATCTCTCAGTTGTGTCTGAACGGCTTCGTGGATCTGCAGGCGCGGTGCTTCGACTTCGATGTTTTGCTGCAGGTTTTGCAGCGTGATCTCCAGGTCTGCCAGCTTCCTCCTCGCACCTGATACTCCTGCTCGAGCTTCACCTTCGGACCGCAATTTTTCTCCTGGTAAGGCTGTGCCTCGTGTCGCGGCCTCGAAGAACGGGGTCAGAGCACCGCGCACAAAGCCGTGGAGGCTCTCGTACGGCGATACCGCAGTGCCGGCATCAGAAGAGCCCGGAAGACCTGCAAGTGATAGGTTGACGACCGAAACCTGCTTGCTGATGGGAATGTCTGGCAGTATCGAAGCTGGCCTCTTCAGAAACGCCACGCAACCCACCGTCCTCGAGGAATATGAAACTTCTGAGCTGATTATATATGTGTCCCGATCTTGCGCTCCATCCCCGTTGGAAGTGCCATTCAGCTGAGATGCAGCCGCGGGTGACTGCTTCAACACATAGAGGCCAGTCTGCCCCTCAATCGCAAATCGAACGCATCTCGCCAGTGTATCGTCCAGCGCCGACTCATGGAGCAAGCTGCCTGGGCCTTTCAGCTCATCCTCTGTTGCGCCTAAAGTGACCTCCAGTACGCTCGACAGATATCTGATGATTGTCTGCGGATCAACAACAGACGGAGCGGGCGCGGTCGACGTGCCATTTGAGACCACGCCATTGGCTCCAGCGACCACTACGGGGTCCTCCATGGTGGGTGTTTACTGCCGCTTAAGTTGGTCGACCATAGGCATCGTGTGGCCGTTGGTTTGCGTCGTTTCTTGGCGGGTGTTTCGATTAAAGGGTGAAAGTGATGCTGGGTTGTTGCGGTAGGTAGAAGATCCGCGATCAGTTTAAAGAAGTTCGATTGAATCAAAGTCGCCGCGGTGAAGTGAGTGCGATGTTGACGGTGAGTCGGCCGTGACAAGAAAAGCTTGGAAGGGTGGTGTTTTGTTGATGAGCCTTCTGGCAACTTGGGATACGCGTTGTCCATCGCGAGAACAAGAAATCGGTACCGGGCCGGCTCGGCAGATCTACATTAGAACTACGCGAGCACACGATTGCCCTTGCACTTCACTTCCCAAGTCTCTCTCCATACCACAAACCTCGATGTTCCTCGTTGACAAGGACCCAACAAGCCAATGTGTCAACAAAATGGCTTGAACACGTCCATCGAGACATCTGAGCGCCACCGTACCGTACACACGCGACATCAGCCGATCTTGTGCGACGCGAAGGCGTCAGCTCACCAAAGTCGGCCCTTCAGGCTTGTTTCTTACAGCGTCGACGTCGTAGACTCAAATGCAGATTCTAACTTGCTTAGACCTACAGAAGTACGAAGGTCAAATCCGAGACGAGCATACCAAGCCCATCGTCCGCTCTGACTTCAATGCTAGAAAACGAGCGAAGCATGCATATTGTAGTGCCGCACCGGGCTGATACACGCGCTGCATTGTATCCCGCATCTTGTATCTCCACGCATTGGAGTGAAAATCTATCAGAAGGCCTTGGCGGCTGACAGTCCGGCGGTGAGCAGTTTCTAGTTCTACTTCGCTACCTTGACACGCTGTATGCTACATTCCATACAGCCCTGAAGTTGGCAAAGATGACCAATTTGAGTTTCTAAGGTTAATGGAAGAGAGTAAGTGGTTCCTTGAGCTTCTTGTGTCAACTATAACAAGAAAAATGCAAAAGAACAGGAACACGCTGGACCGGATCAGGCATCTTGGAAGCTTAGTCCCCACATTCGGTTTGAGGACGTGAGTAATAATACTTTAGTTGCCAACTTCAGATCTAACCGCAACATTCATTAAACAATGTCATCTGGACAACATCCGTCTAGATACCATCCATCCGAAGAACATCGCCTGAGACAGTCCCAACTTGGACGACCTTTCGCCGAACTAGTGTGTTTAGTAGCATCCATCATAAGTTCTCCCACCACAAGGCAACGATTCTCGCCGGCATTCGCCCAGCACCAGACACGATGCACATAACAATCGACACCTACGAGATCCTCGAGAACGTACTATCGCATCTCACAGCCGCCGAGCTCATCCAGGTCCAGGGTGTCAGCTACAAATTCAAGTCCACTATCGCACGCTCCAAAACCTTGCAAGAGAATCTATTCCTCGCTCCTCGTACGGAACTCAACCCAAAGTTCTGGATGATCACCTATAACCGCAGTTCGGCTTATCTCTCGCAAGCATATCGATGGACTGCACGACACGACTGATTGATAAAAGCACAATACAGCGTTGGGAAGAATTTCAGCAGGACTGCTCCCGCAAGATTTTCCCGCAAAGCAATCCCAATCTCACGTTAGACGTATTCTCATCCGGCCCAGTTGCGATATTAAACCCGTTATTGTTCGCAACCACGGAAGACTGTGTGCGATATCGCAGTGCGATACCAAATCCTCCAGGATGGTGGCGTACGTTGATGTGCAAGAAGCACAAGCTGCCGGATAGCTTGCGCGGATTACTGCTGACACAGCCACCTATATGCGAGCTGAGTATTTGCTTGAAAAAGAAACTTTCTAGTACTATTACTACTAATGTCAACGTTCGGAACGATTCTGGGCTTACAATTGGTGATGTTATTGATGAGTTCGAGAGGCAAGGACATGTTAGAACCGGGATGACGTTCCGTATCGAGGACGTATATACGGTTCCTCAGTACCAGAAGGACTGGTATGACGAGCTTGGTGCGCAAAATATGCTTCGGTACGGGGAGGATATCTCGACGATGTGACGAATGACCGAGCTACTTCAAGGAATTTTGGCAGCTTCACAACAGACGCTGGCAAGTTTGAGAGCATCTACTGTGAACACCTTCTCGATCTCGAATTGGTTCATTCAGCGCATACGTCCCGGCATCTCGAATATCACATACGAATCGTTACTAGCCGAAAGACTTCCACGTATTCATCCGGTTTTCGAACTGTGAGACAGATCCGGGTTGGGTTGGGTAGGCAGGTACGGATAATAGTTTTAGCATTTTAGTAAGCGCGGGGATGAATTTAAAGTGAATGAAAATGCGTCCAATGGAACCAAGAACATTGATGACCCCACTCTCTCTTCCTTTCACCGTCGCCAGAACTGACCTCAACCAACTCGAGAGTTGATGCCACCACAATGAACGTACTCGATCTTCCCTCGGAGCTGTTCTTCCTATGGCATGCGCACCGCCCGGAACTCCTTGTCGCCGCGGGACTGCTACTCGCCCTGATCCGCTTGACGGCGCACTGGCGCAGCACCAAGAGCAAAGCGCTTCTGACACCGCCATTGGGCACTCCGACCACCGAAAATAGCGCTCCAATCGCGATACCCGTAGTAAAAGATGTGCCCGCCAGAATTGCAGTCAAGAAAGCGCCACGACGAGTAAAAGGCGTCAAGAACTTGAAGAAAGTACAGAAAGAGCAAGAATCTCACCCAATCTCCGCAATCCAACCGTACATATTCTACTTCACCCTGGGTGGTAGTACCAAAGCCCACGCTGAATCTCTCGCGACCGAATTCCCCGCCGATTCTCGAGTGCTTCCGCCCGTCCTCCACGATTTGGCTGAAATCGACCACGACGACTTCTTCATTTCTCCTCCGAAACAGGAGAATGCGGAGACCGCGGCATTCTACCTCATACTGCTGCCATCATACAACATTGATACGGAATTGGCCAATTTCCTGAGCCATCTCGACGAGACACACAATGACTTCAGAATTGACACTGCGCCTCTGTCGAAATTGGCGGGATATGCGGTGTTTGGGTTTGGAGATTTGCAAGAGTGGCCGACAGAGGCGGAAGGATACTGCAGTCAGGCGATTGAAGTGGACAGATGGATGGCCAAGCTGACGGGACGAAAGAGAGCTTTCCCACTGGGAATGGGTGATGTCAAAGACCAGACAAGCATGCGTATGAGATTGGAAGAATGGAGACGAGGCGTACTCAGCGTGATGTTAGATCTAAGCGAAGGCAAAGGTCTGGGAGAGGGTGTGCCTGGGAGTGGAGAGCCAGCGGAGAGCGACGACGAATCAGAGGCCGAAGATGAGGAGACTCTTGTCTCCAACGCACCAGATCTTGAAGACATGCGTGCTCCCATACCGGTGGACTTCACCACATCCAACCCCAAATCCTCCTCCATCACCACAACCAAGGCTCCACCCAAAGAGATGGTCCCCGTAAACTCTCCAACCCACACATCCTTGACAAAGCAAGGCTATAGCATAATCGGCTCCCACTCCGGCGTCAAAATCTGCCGCTGGACAAAATCTGCTCTGCGAGGTCGTGGATCTTGCTACAAATACTCATTCTACGGCATCGCTTCCCACCGCTGCATGGAAGCCACTCCGTCCCTTTCCTGCTCTAACAAATGCGTATTCTGCTGGCGCCACGGCACAAACCCAGTGGGTACGACATGGCGATGGCAAGTCGATCCTCCCGACATGATCTTCTCCGGAATGCTACAAGCACACGTCAAAAAGATCAAAATGCTCCGCGGCGTCCCCGGAGTACGAGCAGAAAGATTTCAAGAAGGCATGGAAGTGCGACATTGTGCCCTCAGTCTAGTCGGCGAGCCAATCTTCTATCCTCACATCAACGAGCTGTTGGGGCTGCTACACGCCCAACACATTTCCTCTTTCCTGGTCTGTAACGCACAGCATCCGGAACAACTAGCTTCTCTGGGACCAGTTACGCAGCTCTATGTCTCCATCGACGCCAGTAACAAAGAGAGTCTACGAAGGATCGACAGACCTTTACATAGAGATTTTTGGGAACGCTTTCAATCATGTATGGACATCCTGCGCGAGAAACGGAATACCCATCGCACAGTCTTCCGCCTAACTCTAGTGAAAGGCTTCAACATCGAGGAAGAAGCCTCAGGCTACGCGGACCTCGTAGAGAAGGCTCTGCCAGGGTTCGTCGAAGTCAAAGGCGTCACATACTGCGGCACGACCACAGCCGCTGGCGCTGGACTGAGCATGCAAAATGTGCCTTTCTACGAGGAAGTTCAAGCGTTTGTTCTAGCGCTAGAAAAGGAGCTACTGCGCCGAGGACTGGATTATGGAATTGGAGCCGAGCACGCGCATAGTTGTTGTATTCTGCTCGCGGACCGAAGGCGATTCTTCAAAGAGGGCAGGTGGCATACACTAATTGATTACGATAAATTCTTTGAACTTGTTGAGAGTGGAAAGCCTTTTGGTCCGCATGATTATGTTGGAGGGCCGACGGCTGAGTGGGCGGCCTGGGGCAAGGGTGGATTTGATCCTAGGGATGAGAGGGTCGATCGGAAAGGAAAGCCGAAGGAGGTCAAGGAGGCGAGGTATCCGGATCTGGAGGAGAGGGAGAAGAGGGTGGTGGAGATATGATAGTAAGGTACATGTGACAATATGAAAAAGTGATGGACCTGAATGATGTTGATTGAGACTCTTTCCATTCATTCATACCCTTCCGTCTTTCATCACGAGCATTGCCAACATCTCAACCGTTCGACTCTAAGCAGCAGTCGTCGTAGCAGTAGGCTCAGGATAACTTGTCAACCATGGCGAAGCCGCAATAATCTCCGAGATGTTAGACAAAGGCAGTCCGCCCAAAGGCACCCGTGGCGGGGCTCCATCCTTGATCTCAGAGGTATCGACAGCCTACAGCATTGTCAGCGAAAAAATTTCACCAAACGTATCAAAGCTCGAACTCACAAGCGCAATATACCCCAACACTCCATTTTCAAAACACTCTCCATCAAGCGGCTCAGCATCCATAACAACCTGCGCATCACTCTGACTCGCCTGATTGAAAATGCCATCAATGTCGTTATGCCATCTGACAACTTCCGTGTGGTTGACGTAAGGCTCCAACGCCATGATCTCTTCTGTGAGTTCCTCCGACATGAAAATCTGACCCGTCTCGATCACGCGACTGGAGTTGATGCGGCCGTTGGCAGTAAGGGACCAGTCGGTGTGAACTTGGACGTGGATATGGACGGTTCGCTGAATATAGAAGCCTGGGAAGATAGTTTTAAACTCCGCCGCGCCGTGGGAGTTTGTAGGCCACATTCCGCGGCCGAAGGTTGTATTGCTTGTTTGTAGACTCTGTTCATATCAGTTGAATTCAAGGCTGGTGGGTTTGGAGTCTTGTGAAACGAACGCGGAAATCAGTGGTGTTTCTCTCGATGTCATTTTCCGCGGCAATGACTGAAAAGTCGAGATCGGGACTGTTGCCTTCGAAAGAGCTGTAGTAGCCTGTGCTGTTACAATGCTACCACCATGACTGTCAGCCTCCTTTCAAACGTAGCAGGAAGAATAGCGGTACCCAAATGCTGACAAGAACATCCTCCATCGGCTCGCATGTGTTGACGTCGATAACGCCGATGTCGAGCTGAAGTGGAACACCGACCTCGCCATCGGTAATGTCCTGTCGTATGGTCTCGCTGGCTGGAAGCCAATAGGGACCATTGCTGAGTTCTGGAGTGAGGATGCAGGAGGCATTGCTGATGAAGTCGTAAGAGGGAGCGACGAAGCTGGTCTCAGCATCACGCTTGCGAGCGGCCTCTCGCTTGCGCTGAAGGTGGCGCTTTTGCTTCATTGCGCCGATTTGGTTGGCACATTGCTTCGCTTTTGCGGAGCGCGAGGCCATGATTGCGGCATCTGGCTCGGCATGAGGTCCAGGATGGGCTGGATTGGGATTAGCTATGATGGGGAGATGATCTTGAAGAGAGTGCGGACCTTGGGTAGCACTGCTGAGGAGAACAGCAGATGCTAAGAGGAAAGTTTTTGTGTTGACCATTTCGAGATGTTTGCAGGTTTGACTGAAGTAAAAGGGAAGAATAACAGAAAAGGCTTTGATCAGTAAAATTGATAATGACCAAAGACAGCTGGAGTATACATATGGCGAAATTACACTCGCATGTGGATCTATCAACAAGCATGCCTTGTTGCAGATGTGATGTGCCAAGACCAAGACTTCGATGGACCGAAGATCCGTTGCCCGTACAGAGAGACATCATCTGGGGTGCTCAGGCTGAGTTTCATGTTGCGCACCTTCAGCCGATTCGAGACGAATCCCGCTGGCTACTTGGCATTTTCTCCACGCTCACGCTCACGCTGAATGAGATCGGCCAAGAGTTAGTATAAGTTAGTATGCGTAGGCTTGCCTTCCCCTCTCGGTTTCGCATGGACCTACGGAGAGCACATATTCGTTGTAAAACACCAATATGAACAATGTGGAGAAAGCAAGACGGATGTAATGGTACCCGTTCCTCCGAGTCAAGCACCTCTACATACTTGGCGGAGAGAGAAACGGAAAGATCTCGTGGTCGAGCCGTTTGGGATCTGTACCTGGTAGATCTGGCGGTCAGTGATCACGATTAATAGATCCAGATCCGCCTGTAAGGGCAGGCTTATTATGAATGTGGCCACAGTCACAATATCCCTTGCACGTCCCATGGCTCATCAATAGTGACTAGTTTTGACTTGATTCCTGGCAAAAAGGTCCAAATTACGCATCGTCTTGATGATCTTGTTCTCGACAACGACACGGATTGACACGGTATGGGAGGTCTCCGGAGGCCGGGGTGAGGTTTGACCCGGGCGGAACGGTGTCCGCCAGCTGAGAAAGCACCTGCAAAGGCAGACGGGCAACACGGGGTCAGGGTCCCTGCAATGGTCTCCGGTCTTTGCTACCTAGGCAAAGTTGCAAAGCATCGGTGTTTGGTGATGGTGATATGAAGGAAGAGGTGAGGATGGAGATGGTTCAAGAAAGGTCGCCGTCGGTATGTTCTTGCCGCTTTCTCAGCAAACCCTAGCCCGAGTCACGTCACCTGCCTTTTGCCTTGCACGTTCCTGGATTCCTCTGAAACGCGCCATCGAGCTCGCTGTCCTGGCTTGAAAGCTGTCTTGCTGTCTTCCATCGCAACGACAACATCCATCGACAACACCGCCATGTAACGACGACCGCCGCTAATAATCCATAATTTTCAAACCTCCGCCCACGATGCCCCTCTCAACCCACTGCTCGGCCCTTGCGCATCCGTCTTGGTTCCCCACAACACTAGCCGCCGTGCTTGTCCTGGGTATCCTCGCGTCGTACCTTCCGCAACACCACAAAATCTTCTCGCGCCGCACCTCCGAGGGCCTCTCCCCCTGGTGGGTTCTTCTCGGAGGCCTCTCTTCCATCGCAGCAATCGGCAACATCCTGACGCTTCCGGCTTCCCGTGCCGATCTCGCCTGCTGTAAGAGCATCGGTGGTGGCGCATGCGCCTCAGCTCTACTGGGAGTCGCGCAAATTGGGATACAATGGACGTGTTTCATGGTGATAGTGCTGTTGTATCTCGTCTTCTTTCCGCGCGATGATGCAGAGGCAGAGGATCTTACTTCGTCGACTGCGACGCTGACGACGGCAAAACCGGCGGAGAAGAAGGATCAGTTGATTGTGGGAGGTAGCATCTTCATTGCTTTGCTGGTCGTTGCTCTTATATCTGTGGTGCTGGTCTTTGCGTTTCCCGATCGTACCCAAGCTTGGGCGGATCTCCTCGGAACGGTCTCTGGCGTGCTGGCTGCGATTCAGTATCTGCCGCAGATTTACTATACCTGGATACTGAAGGATCTTAAGAGTTTGAGCTTGCTCACGCTGGTGGTGCAGGTGCCGGGCGCCTTTGTGTTTGCCTTTTCGCTGTGGATGAGGGTTGGTTGGGAAGGGTGGAGCACGTGGCTGGTGTATATCGTTACGGGCGTGTTGCAGGCTGTGTTGTTGGGCATGGCGCTGAACTATTACTCCGTGGAGAGGCTGAGGAGGAGGGAGCATCACGATGATTCTTCAGAGTATGATGAAGACGAGGACGAGGACGATCTGGATGATATGAATGGACACACGCAACCTACAGAGCGCACTTCTTTACTCGCGGATTCGGATTCGACGACTGAATGGACAAATGGGTCTGGGACCGTTAAGAGGTG
Organism: Ramularia endophylla; assembly: GCA_002116395.1. NCBI lineage: Eukaryota > Fungi > Ascomycota > Dothideomycetes > Mycosphaerellales > Mycosphaerellaceae > Ramularia > Ramularia endophylla. The sequence continues at coordinate 52,137 of KZ109858.1, read as the reverse complement.
GCATGTGCCCAATAATTAGGTTGTCAATCCTATCGTCTTGGTACGTTTACTCTGAGTGTCTCTGAAATTTCACATTCTCCTAGTATTGATGATCCAGTTCCGACTCATCAGGTATCCGCCATGAGATGCCACATACTGGCATTGATCTGGCTCCGAACAGGGGTATGCATATCGGCCGAGTCTAGCTCAGGTACCACTACCGTCGACCGGGTTCGGCGGTATAGTCGTCTTAGAGTTCACTGTAGAAGATTGGAGGTCTACGACGAGGCGAGGAAGCCTCTTTGGACGTCCCTCGAGCTGTTACTCATGACTGGATCTCGTGCTGTTCTCGGCATTGCAGAAGCTCGACTGGTCTGGATGTTCGCCTATGCTTTGAAGTGAATCGAGCACCCGAAGCTCTGCTTCCGTGATTCACAGGCTTCACTGTCAAGACAGCTTGATTATCTGTCACACGAGAAGCTGCACTGCTTGCGAAATTCTTCACTTCATGTGTTTTTCATACTTCATCTTCTCATCCTCGACATCAACATACTCTGTGACATCATCCCAATCTTACATCGATAATTCCTCTTCACCTTCCATCAACAACACATTCCCTACCTCCTTCCCAGGCGCTACTCCGATATGGTCTGTACCTTCCTTTATCCAACAAGTCGGGGAAGGAGACCCTCTGCAAGCAAGGAACTTGATGAATAGCAAGGGCCTGTGGGGAGGTAGCACATTCCCAACATACTTCATCCACCACACACCGTGAATATGAGTTTCTCACTATTCAACAAGCAAGCGGAGCAGGATGCCTTCCTGGAGTCCGTCGCGAAGTATGCTACCTAGCCACCAATCGAGCCACCTACTGACAGTCTCAGATCCTTTGACGACCCAGACTCGTCTGCAGATCTCCGGGTCAAGTGCGACGGAAGAGAGTACCTCTGCCACAAACACATGCTTACACGCCGCTCTGAGTGGTTCAAAAAGGCATGCAACGGCAGCTTCAAGGTCAGTGGCATCTTTGGAAATGCTTCACTCCACTTCGATTTGCTTACAATGACTTCCCCAGGAATCGGAAGCGGACGTCATCGAGCTTCACGACGATGACAAGGACGCCGCCGGCGCCATGCTTCGATTCTGCCACGCTTTCGACTATGTCGATCAGCCGCTCCCTGCTTTCCATGTCCGGGTCTTCGCTTTAGCCGAGAAGTATTTCGTTCCGGGCCTCGCCAAGCTCGCCACCGACAGGTTCACTGCAGCCAGTGCAAACAGCAACACTACACTGGAGGAGATTACCGACGCGATTACCGACGCCCACAACACTGTGTACGATCAAGGCAACATGCTGCGCAAGGCCATCACCGACGTGGTCATGCTCAAAGCGGACACTCTCCTCAACCGCAAGTGTCCGGCGTTTGACACGTTGATGGACAGCCATCCTTCGCTGGCTGCGGATGTTGCGCGCGCTATGGCAAAAGACTGGAAGGCGACACCTGACTCTCGCTACAGGTGCGAGTGTATGTTCGAGACGTTCCATGCGCTTGTAGACGAGGATGGTTTCGAAACTCATGTTTGCAGCACTTTCGGGACGTCGCACAAGATGTCGAGTGCTCAACGAAAAGGTTTCAAAGCGTGAGAACGTGATTCTTAGCACCCGTAAGTCTACAAGATCGGGGCGAGCTGCAGCGGGTAGTTCTTCAGGCTCTTTGGCGGCATGAAATATTTTGCGCACTATCTTACAATAGCACAGACCTTGCACAAAGGCTTTTCTCACTTTTGCTCAAGCTGCTCCCACTCAGCATCTTCACTCCTTTACACATGATTCCCAATTTGAACCCCTCCCTTCGATGTCTCAGAATCTGGATACCAAGCTTCACTGTCTTGATCCGTTGCAATTGCAGATTCCGTGGGCCACTAAAGGCCATTTGGAAGCTACTGGTAAAGTGTCAAACTAGCAGGTAATGATTTTCATCTCCGAATGGAAGGACATTAAAAGCAGATATACAAGAGCCCACTCGAAGAGGTTCTAAGGCAAGGTATAGTTGCAACAGAGACTTGCCCGATTTAAGATCCGGAGTCCAACCCCGTCCCCAACCTCCCAAATTCCCTACGCAGACTCGCACACCGTCGGACGCCCAAACGAATCAAATCGACCAACCGTCCACCAAAGCAGCAGAAGAATATTTCTTGCAATAATTCCGATCATGCCACAGGCGCTGCAGTACCTTTGTGATGCCAAAGGCTGGCAATCTTCACAGTAGATGCCAGCAAGTCTTCGTGGCTCTCTGTTGTGAAAGGTTAGAACTAAGGGCAGGTCATGCCGTTCACTCCTAAGTGAATTATCCACGCTTCCACTTATATTGTTCGACGTTTGAGTTATCTATGTGCTCAAGTTGAAATGCGATTGAAGTTACCGCGTTGCGGAAGGGCACGAATGGAGTTGGATTTTTGGGAGCATTCTGCCTCCTTGTCAGCCCCTTTCGAAGGGGTAATTATTCCTAGGGTTAGGGTTGAGGCTGGGTATGGACTTTTTCAACACTGTCCTAATGATTTTGAGGTATTACCTGGTGGTCTATCCTGTGCCCGCATTCAAATTGATATACGCGGACGTATCCCGTGACTGTTCTCCCAAGTGATATGACCTTTCCGTTTGGAAAGTCTCCGTTTCAAAGACAGATTGGATATTGGAGGCAGGAAGAACTCGGATTTGCCATGTTGCCATCAGGATTTGAGGATGGATGCGGTCTCTTCATTCGATGTTCTTGGGCTCTCTTCACAAGTGAGGCGATATGCTGGAGTCTGCAAACGAGCTCGACGGCTTCTGTCTACTTTCTCTTGGCGCTTGACCTCAGGAGGCGAAGATCCCCTGAACTTGCTTTCGATGACCCGAAGCCAATATTTGTGCATTTGCCAACGTTTCGGGTGAAGCGTCTCAAGATCAACCTCACAGGTACTGTCGTCGTTACAAAAGTGAAGTGATTTGCGTAGATTTCATGTTGCAGCAGGTACGCTACTTTTCATTCACTCTTTCTCAGGCTAAAAGCGCCAAGCCCTTGGCCCGCAATCTCCTCCACCTTATTCGAAAGCTTCCACCTTCTTCCTAGAAACTCAACATCATCGAGAAGCCGACCGCTCACGATTTCTACCTGCCGCGATGAGTTCCGACACCACTGCAACCACGCAACGTACCCCTTGCTCAAGATCTGAGGCTGCGCAGAAGGTTGATGGCACCTACGACAAGGACGGGGCGCAAGCAGCCGCGCTGACTGCATTTCGGAAGCTACGTGCTGATCGTCGCTTCACCGACTTCATTATCAAGTGCGGGATGACGGAGCACAAAGTGCACAAGAGCGTCCTTAGTGCCACAGCAGAGTGGTTCGACACACCATGCGGCGGAGGCTTCAAGGTAACTTCTCCCTGGGCTAGAATACAATCGCTCTTAAATGACTGGCTGAAACAGGAAGCTGAGACCGGCATCCTTGATCTTTCCGAGGACCCCGAGGGCATTGTGGCCGCACTGGTCCAGTTCTGCTACGAATTCACCTACGACGAGCCCGCTGAAGCTCCGATGACATTTCACGTTCGCATGTTTGATATTGGCGAACGCTACACCATCCCCGACCTCCAAGCTCTGGCTGCCCGCAAGTTTGAGCTGAGCTCTGTCGCGAAATGGAGCACTGAAGACTTTGCAGTGGCGACTCGGGAGATCTACGAGAACGACGTCAAGAACGCGCGAGCATTCAAGATGATGATATCTCAGATATCCGCTGACCGCTCAGCTGAGTTGTTTGGCACGGTCCCAGAAGATGGCGATGACCATTTTCGGGGGATGGTGCAGTCGTTGCCAGGCTATGCGATGGATGTTCTGCGGGAAACAAACAACGTCGAGAAGCGCAAGAAGGAGAAAGAGGTTCGGAAGTATGCGTGCATCGGCAATCCTGCCTGCTCTGGATACTTCGTTGTGGACAGACCGGAGTTGCCATTGGTCGTCACCAACATTTACCACAACTGTGTGAGATGCGAGATAAGGTATCGATTCAAGGATGGGGAGATGTGGGAGGTATACCGCCTTACTTGAGGCGTCCATACTCCATCCATCCCCCAAGCCGAAGAGGAGCAGACCAAGCTGAGCTATGGAGCAGAGTGGAACAGTGGCCGAAGATCAGAAGATCTTTGAAGCATACTCTAAGCTGCTGCGAAGCCTCTGATGAGGCGGAGAGCTCTCTAGGGTAGCAAAACCGTCTCGCGATAGCAAATCGGACATGTATGCATACTGATCGAAAGCCTCGAACCTTCAAATTTCCAGCTTCTTTCTACCGAGTGAGAAGTCAGGTCAAATGCGGAAAGATACTGCTTTTCCTGAGTTCGACCACGAACGAGATTCTTCCTGCAGGGTGTTATCTAAAGACAGTTCGCCACGAGAACAAAATCAGCCAGAGAGCTTCTCCTTTGCATTTGCGTAGTGTTACAGACGACGAACGAGGTGAAATGATGTGAACTGGTAATCTGTGATGAGCCTTTCCAAGACTTTCTACTGTCAGCATACGCTAAATCTATTCGTCTGTCGCAGTATCAGATGGAGCTGTTCTGTGCCACAATGATGCTTTTGCTCATGAATCTCTCTGTGAACGTCACTTACTCGTTCAACTGGTAGAACCACGGTAGTTCTTGAAGCGCCGCCTGGAAAAGAAGACGTCCGAAAACCCAGCGTCATGTTCGCTCGAAATTTCTGCTCCCCTTTCCTCACGACATCAACACAAACATTTGCTTTGATTATGGCAACCTTCGACAAACAGCGTGAGCAGTCAGCATTCTGTGCGGCGGTGGCTGGTCTGAGAAACAGTCATTTCAGCGACTTGACTGTGAAATGCGGCGACAGGGCATTTGATGTCCACAAGGTCGTCGTCAGCGCGGCTTCGGAGTGGTTCAAAACGGCCCTGACTGGGAACTTCAAGGTCAGTCAGGCTCCCTCATTGCCGTCACTCTACTGTGCGCGGACTCTGTTCTCATCGGAGAAAGACACCACCTTACATCAACGGCCAGGAAGGGAAACAAATGCTCAAATGCTAACACACCGGTCCCGTAGGAAGCGAGCAGCCGCGAGATTCCACTCATCGGTGACGACGAGGACGCCGTCTCAAGAATGCTGCACTTTTGCTACAACTTCGACTATCCTGACGACGGCCAGACAGCTCCGATGACGCTCCACACTCGCATGTTCGCTATCGGAGAGAAATACTTGATGCCATCGATGCAGTCATACGCGGTCTCGAAGTTCCTGTAAGTACAGTGATAAGTGCACCGGACAGACCGGAGGGCTGATCGATTATTAGAGATGCAGCTTTCACCTTCAGCGACTTCGAAGTCGCCGTGAAAGAGTGCTACGGCAGCACTCTGGATCCCAGACGCATGCTCAAGACACCAATACTCGAGCGGTCGATAGAACATGCCGGCAAGCTGTTCGGCTCGTCCAACAGCGAGGGAAGCTTCCGCCAGATGATCGAACAGTTGCCAGAGTACGCTGCGGACGTTCTGCATGAGATGTACAAAGCCAAAGACAGCCTAGTACCCGGGCCCGCAGCCAAGAGATACCAATGTCCAGCAACGGCTCTCGGAGAATGCACAGGCACCGTCGTACTAGACTCTTTGGTACACTGCGAAACCTGCGGAAAGGAATGGAAGTCGTTGAATACCGTGGGATTCGTTTCTTACTGGGCCTCACGGGCGACTTGATAGGCCTAGAGACCAAAAGCGGGGTATCTGATGAAGTAGGTAGAAACGAACGCCTACGTATGTTGGCCCGTTCGATCAAATCAGCTTCGTTGATGCCACTGTACAATGTCTTTTGCTTCATCACTGTATCTTCAAGGGGAATGCCCGGCGTTTGACCTCCAGGACATATTCAGCCAACTGCGGCTGCATGGCATGTTGCCTAAATTCGCATTAGCTTCGCTCAACAACAACACCAACATGGGAATCCTACTCATTTGTCGCCCCGACGAGATACTGCCTCATTCTCTCCACCGGATCTGACGTCCATATCTGTTCAAAACCGCCCTCCTTGCCAGGGAGGCAAATATCCATACGGAGAACGCCCGGCAAAAGCTTCGACTTGGCAGCAGCAGCAGCCATCTGGGCGGCCGTATCATTGGCGATGTCTTCCATTGCGCGAGGGGAGACGAGCGTCCACACAGCAGGCCGAGGGCTGGGTAATCTCACGTGCTCTACCGTCCTTCGGCGAAGTGAACCAATCTTGCGTGTCCATGCGCTCAAACGTCTCACACAGTCGAAGTCGAAAGTTGTACGGCTATAGTAGATCTTGGTGGCTTCGTCGTGAGTCTGGCGACAGGAGAGTAGGAGAGCAGGTGCTTGCTGGGCGGGCTTGCGTGTGCGAGGGCCACCGGTCTTCTTGGCGATGTGGATGATGGTACTGTCGAAGACCATTTCGTAGATGATGTTGCGAAGCTCTGGAGGTAGGTTCATGAGACCCGATGATTGTTGTGCAGTAGTCGGACCAGCGACTTTGCTGAAGGGTCTTTGGTTTGTAAGAGAGTTGGTGCGAGGCATGGTGGTAATATTTGATCTGAAGAAGCTTGGAAAGAGAACAGGAAGAAAGGCATATCGTCTTGGAGGTAAGTAGACAGCAAGAAAAAACTTACAATAGTTGGTATGTCGACTTTTTCTTCAAAAAATATACCTATTGTCAGTATTGTCCCTCCGGAGTCCGGAATCCGGCAGGGAAAGGAGGTGTTGCAGTCTGGAATACGGGCAGTAGTCTTCACCCATATCCATCCAACGCTCAATATGCCTTCTGACCATTGTCCTGGTTCCATTACAGTACATTGAAGTTCCATATCAGTACGCGTCGTATTCGATGATGTTGTAGAGTGATGAAGGATCAATCTCCGCACACGAGGCTTTAGAAGCTAAATCCTGAAGAGCTCGGTGACACCACCTCCGTTCCCAATTTGGCAATAGCTTGATGGCAAGCTGGCAGCGTGAAGCCCATCTGACAGAAGCTTTTTGATCGCGGAGAACTTAGCACCATTCCTGCTAGTACTCCGCAATAATGAGACACAAATCTCACAGCACCCGACAATGCCACTGAGGAGTGCCTCGTGGCATGACCATCCCGGAGTTGTCTGCTCCGCGTCGCATGTATGACAAAGATACAACCGAGATTTTGGCTGCTACTTCGTACAGCAGCTCACTGTAGCTTCTGGTCTGTGATCTTGGCAGCCCCGATATATTCTTGTCGCGGAGGCCGACTTCCCCAGCTCCCTATCCAGCTTCGGCAAGTTTGTTGCAGGTAAACCTTACCATGTCTGTCCTTGAAGAGAAATACGAAAGGGAGACCAAGATCGAGATGGTCTCCCCCGAAAAGGTTGGAGTCGGAGCAGGAGCAGTCTTGCTATTTTCAACACAGATTGCTAAGCACAATCATAGGTCGCCGAGGTCAAAGTCGTCAAAGGCAGCGATGCCTTCAACGAAGCCATTGCCCAGGAACCACCCCAATTCTGGTGTATCACAACGTGGAAGCTCGTTGGATGCTTGCTACTTGGCTGCTTTTGTCAAACGATGAATGGCTTCGACGGCAGCCTATTCGGCGGCCTGACAGCCAACAAAGCCTTCCTCGGCTTCTTCGACGGCACAAATGACGGTCCTTGGGCCGCTATCAACTCAGCCATGTACCAAATAGGTGGGGTGTCAGCGCTTCCTTTCGTTGGCCCTGCGGTCGATCGTTGGGGACGTAGGGTCGGGATGCAATTGGGTGCTTGGCTGATCATCATCGGCACAATAATCAATGGTACGACTCTCTACACCGAGAGCGGCGGACAACTCAAAGCCGGTCGATTCGTCCTGGGATTTGGCGTATCGATAGTGAGCGCAGCTGGCCCGATCTACGTCGTGGAGACAGCACATCCAGCTTGGAGGGGCATCATCACAGCGTACTGTAACACATTCTGGTTTGTTGGCTCAATCTTGTCCAGCGGAGCCGTGAGAGGCGGCCTGAACATCTCGGGCAATGCATCTTGGCAGATTCCAGTTTGGCTCCAGCTTGCGTTCCCAAGTCTGATTGTTCTTCTGTCGTGGGGAATCCCGGAAAGTCCAAGGTGGCTTTTCGTGAACAACAGGCGCGAGCAAGCCATCGATATCTTGCGTAAATGGCATGGGTATGGCAACCGAAACTCTTCTTGGGTCAGGTTGGAGATTGCGGAGTATGAGGAGTTCCTCGACACCAACGGAGCAGTAAGTCGTAGGGTCGACCTGATGAATTCTTTATCTAACCTTTTCGTCAGGACAAGCGCTGGTGGGACTACAGCGCACTCTTCAAGACCAGGGCGAGCCGCTATCGCATAGCTTGCAACTGCCTGTTCAGTGTTTTCGCCCAATGGGCAGGAAACGGTGTCCTGTCATACTTCCTCCCGGCGGTGTTGACCACAGCTGGATACACAGACAGTATTGATCAGGCCAACATCAATCTAGGCTACTCCTGCTTTCAGTTCGCATTCGCTCTGCTCGGTGCCGCCTTTGTAGATCGCTTCGGACGTCGACCTTTGATGCTGTTCTCCATGACAGGCTGCTGTATTGTCTGGATTGCTATGACCGTTGCTACGTCACAGTTCGCCTCGACTGGAGCTCCAGCTGCTGCAAGAGCAACAGTGGCTTGCATCTTCCTGTTCGGCGCCGTGTTCTCCATTGGTATCACACCGTTACAGGCTCTTTATCCAGTCGAAGTACTGTCATTCGAAGGCAGAGCAAAGGTATGTTTATTTCATCCCGTGTGGCACAAAACATTCCCGTGGATCTGCCCAATTGAATGCTAACTTGTGCAGGGAATGGCGTTCTCTGCTCTGGCCGTTAATGCGGGTGGATTGCTGAATCAATTCGCGTGGCCAATCGCTCTCAAAAACATTGGCTGGAAGACGTACATCGTGTTTTGTGTTTGGTGTGCAGTACAGACTGCTGTGTTCTACTTTTTCATGCCCGAGACCAAGGGTAGGACTTTGGAGGAGCTTGACATGGTCTTTGAGGCACCGTCTCCGGTAAAGGCATCGCTGCAGGCCAGAAAGGTGGCCATCGCCGATGATGGGACCTTTGTGGCTTCAGAAGATGCCTGAGATAGCGCATTGTCAGGATGGCAGACCTGTTTCGAGCCCAAGTCTTCGTTTCAGTCTCTTTTGCGGTGTGAGGTCTCTCTGTAGTGACAATGGTCGGAGGGTTGTCCAGCTCAGGATTACCGTAGTCTTCAACTTCGTGAAGCAGCTTCGGCATCGTCATCCGACATGGCAATATCAGGTAGCATCCGTGTGTATGGTCACCCTCAATAATATCGCTAGTTTTATGCGGATGCAATGAGTCTGCCCTGGCAAATGGGAGAAAAGTGGTGGCACGAGGCGGCAGTTGCATTGCACTTCAACGGTTGCCTGGTTCTTCGCGTTGGACACTATGGAGTTCCGATGTCTTCGGGAAGTCGAGTCCGTCGCCTGTGTTACACCAACGCCTGCTCTACCGAACTCATCTCACTCGATGTTCTTTCCAAGATGTCACGAACATGGCGTCAGCAGAGAGCGCACAGCATGCTCTTCAAATCATCGCCGAGGCTTTGAATGTCGACCCGGACGACTTCCTGGACCATGAGCAGTGGTCATTTCTCGGACTGGGCGATCTTCTCGCCGCCGCCACAGCATCTGATCTTCGTCAAGCCGGCCTCGATGTACCAAGCGATGTTTTCAGCAAGTATGCCACGGTCGGCGCTCTGAAAGAATATCTCTCTGGAGCCTCCGTAAGCAACAGCAGGCCGGCGGAACCCACAGATCCATGGGAGGGTATTGCAAAGCCCAAAATACCGCTGTCAGTTGTACTCCAAGGCAGCCCGAGTACGTCAGTCACGACCATATTTCTGTTCCCAGATGGCAGTGGAGCTGGAACCTCATATGGCAGTCTGCCTCCTATCGGAGAAGATATATGCATTGTGGGAATGAACTCCCCTTTCCTTCGTCAAGCACAAAGCTTTACTTGCTCCATCGAGCGTATGGCTCGTCTGTGGATTGAAGAGCTCCGCAGACTTCAGCCAAAGGGAAAGCCATATATCCTGGGTGGCTGGTCAGCCGGTGGTTATTATGCCTTTGAAGTTGCAAAGCTTCTTGCTGCGGCCGGCGAGAAGGTTGAGCGCATGATTATCATTGACTCGCCTTGTCGACTGCTGTACGAGGCGCTGCCTGAGCAAGTCGTTCAGGAGTTGACCCGCAAAGGATTAATGGGTGCTTCCAAGGAAAAGAAGGCACCTGAGTGGCTGGTCGAGCACTTTACATCTACGGTCATCTCTGTGGATAGTTACATGCCCACACCTATGCCGACAAAACAAGTTCCAGCTGATGTTCATTTCGTTTGGGTTAAAGAAGGGTTGGTGGAAAGTGTAGCGAAGTCAGGACTGGACGTTTCGCTTGACGTAAAAGTCACAAGATTCTTACTGGAGCCGAGAGGCAACCTGCAAACTGAAGGCTGGGAGAGACTGTTGCCCGGTGCTCAATACCATGTGCACTACATGACTGGAAATCACTTTCAAATCACCCAGCCGCCGCACGTGAGTTTTGTCTTGGTCTGCTTTACATGACACTGCTGACCATACTACAGTCGGACAGTTTGGGTGTCACACTACGTAAGGCCATCAAGAGCTAAGCAAAGGACGGACATCGTTTGGATCAGGCCTTACTAGACTGAACATCAGTTGTACGTGGCACCATATCGCCTGAGAGCTCTTTGGAAGCGTTCTTTCGCCGACTTTGCAACATCTGGTTCATCGATCGAAGTCTTGGGTTTACAGTCTGAATCTACACAAGTCTGATACAAATGTACCTAACTTCAGCTCACCTTATCGGTCGACTATCTATCATAGTTCAATCACTACGAATACGATGCTTTCTAAGAAAGGTCTCTGCAACAATCTTTTTACGCAACGTACTACGGAGTATGCACTTTTGTGATCAGCTCTAAGTTGCCAAGGCATCGCTTTTGAAGCTACATCAATCGAGTTGGTCAATGCTTCCGAACGACGCGTTTCGCGACGCGCTGAATACCTTAAGATCATCTTCCTTGCCTTTTGTTCAATGCTCAACACCTGAATAGCCGCCTCCTCTCCATCCCGCGCTGGACGAAATGTCGACCCAGTGGAAAGACTTACCCATGTCAAAGCGGCCAAGGACTCTAGACAGCTTCACATCTCTGGATGACATTGCAAATCCAGAAGACGAATGCGTAGCAGAAACGCAGTGGTGGCGAGGGCAATGCAGCTTTCGAGGTCTAGACTGGTCAGGCAGTCCACAACAAGTCAGAAGCCGACTTAGAACACTGCCAGACCGGCATGAACTGGAAGCTTGTTTCAAGTCCTTTCATTTGGAAGCTGAAGCTCGCAACTGGAACGAAGATCTCTTTATGACCAAGCTGAGGCGTGTGATGCAGCATCTTGAAGACCATGGAGCGCCGATACCGACCAAAGTACAAGCCGGAAATCGATTGGCAGCACTACGAGCATGTGCCACCTTGAAATTAGCACACCAGTCATTGCATCCTTTGCCGGCGTATCAAAATCAAAGTAGATGGGTTGTAATTGGCAAGGAGCCAGCTTGTGTGCGCGAGAAAGCCGCGGAGATAAAACATATGATCGAAACCGATATATGGCATAGAGCAGCGATCGAACATGCGACGGCGAGAGCACGGCAACAACAACAAGAAGAAGAAGCGATCGAACATGCAAGGGCGAGAGCAAGGCAACAAGAAGAACAAGAAGAACAAGAAGGATCAATCGAAACTGCGATGTTGAGAGCACATCAACAAGCACATAGAGAAGAAGAAGACGAAGACGAAGAATCCAGTGATGAAGATGTCGAATTCGACGATGATTCTGAAGAGGAGTCGCAGCAAGAAGGTAACGAACTTGCAGGGCTTCTGGAGAGAATCCCCCGAGCAAGCCGTGGCGAACTTCAGAACATCAAACAGCGCTACCTCATGTATGATGGCGAAGTCTTGGATCCTGATGTCGACGTATGGATTCCGGAAGATCCAAAATCTGCTCGTCTCGGCCTGATCCCTGGGTACACCAACGAGAGACTCAAATCATACTGGGTTGCCCAATGTTTTCTGCGTGGAATAGCAGGTGGACCCCAAGACAGCATCATATCGCTTCAAGCAAGGCTGCGTGACAGAAGCGAGGCTACGGAGGAGAGGATAGAACCTTTAAAGGAGTTTTGCGAACAGGTCCTGGACGCGGAATGGCGTCTTGATCATCCACGAGCGAGGTTTAATGTCCGTGCTGTCAGGAAAGGGTGGAAGATTATGCTTCAGCCGGAGGAGAATGCCATTGCCCGAAACCATATGACCGCCCGTGTGATACGAAAGGAGACTCTTGCCCGGTTGAGAATGTATGAATAATCAGAAGTCTGGTTGATTGGTGTAGTATTGACGTGCAGGACAACCCTGTTAAACAAGAAGTATTAGAGTTAAAACAGTTTATCTGCGCTGCATCATTGATAGGATTGAGCCATTGCAAGATCACGTGGAATCCTTCTCGTCCAGACGGGAGCTGACGCTGACAGTAGTACGAGGTGCCGGTGAGCTGATACCTCCGAGAAGCAGTCAGAAACATCGATTCGCAGTCTTAACAGACCAGAGTCACCTGAGTCCAAACACCAGTGCGCGCCTAGATCTAAGAACTGGCAGAAGTCAATAGCCACTCAAAAACAAAGCGTCCAGCATCACCCAGCCACCAACGACATGCCACTCTCCAGGTCTCCAGCAATCCCTTGGATCGCCTACCTCTTCTCGGCAGTGCCAATAGGCTTCGGTATCAACGCCATGCTCAACCCAGAACACGCTCTATCTTTATTCGAGCTATCTTATCCGACTATGCCTGAAGACCAGAAACTCATCGACGCCATGCTCATCATATACGGAGTCAGAGACATCTTCATGGGAGCTGCGCTCTTTTCCGCTGCATACAATGGGAATCATAAAGCTACGGGTTGGCTCTTGACATTCACGGGAGCTGTAGCGGGGGTTGATGGCAGTCTGTGTCGCTCGCTGGAGGGTGCTATGAAGCACTGGGGTTTCGCACCAGTTGTGATCGGCTTAGGTGGCGTTCTGGCGGCGGGACTGTAGGTTTGTGAGAATGATAAGGAAATGCGACCGGAGTGCCGAAGCGGGTCCTTCGCAGACTACTGAAGTTTGGAAGCACATGATTCGAATCAAGTTCGTTTCGGGCGAAGTGCCTCACATTCATCAACATTTCGTTCATCCCAAAGAACGCCTCGCCGGTCTCTGCTAGATTGTAATGCCCGCAAACACCACCAACGCCAATACTTTGTGCGCGCAGTACGTCGCTCACATGTCATCAACTGAGCAATTGGGATGTACAACATACATGACCTTGTTGTTGTCTTCCTCCAAACCTTGCCCCTCTTCGTCGGCGAGACCTTCACCTCGAATTTGCATGAGCACGTTGTCCTGTCATGACACATTAGTATCGGAGTCAGTGTTGTTGGGAGCATGGAGACTAACCTTCACCATGCGCTTCAGGACCTTCCTCGCCATCTTTCTCTGGTCCTCCATATCTTCTTGAGTGTTCAGCTCATCTTCTTTCTGCTCCAAATACCATACCAAGAGATCTTCTTCTTCTACGCCGTCTTCGGCAGCATTCTGGTCATCGTTGACCCTCCTCAGAAGCATGTTGTGAATCTTGATGTAGTCGTCATACTTGATCTGAGTTTTGGGTCTGGGAGCCGGAGCCGGTGTCTGGGAGGCACGAGTAGAAGCAGCAGGCGTGCCAGCTTCGGGCTCATCCTCTCCAACATCCATCTGCTCGCCACCGTCTTGGTCAGCAGCACCAGCAACAGCGGCATCCTCCTCGTCTTCAAACTCAACATCGTCCTTTTCGACACTGATGATACTCTGTTGTAGTAACTTGAAAGCCTCGTCAACCATCACCGGGGTGACAGTGTCCAGGCAGTTTGCCTTGGCAATCGCCTCACTCAATCTGATGAGTGACTCCAGCTGTCGAACGGTGATGCGGTAAGAGTTGCGCCCAATGCCACCTTGAGAATCATCAGCACGAAGCTCCTTGTACTTCTGCACCAGGAACGTCTTCGCTTCATCTGTGAATGTAGGCTGGAAGAGCCGAGCGAAGCGAATGTAGCGTTGAAGTTGCTCGGTACTGAACTCAGGTTCGATGGCCTCGTCTTTCAGCTGATGAAGACCAACAATATGCTTGGCGAGATGCTCGTCAACCTGTTCGTTGCACTCATCGAGCACGACGAAGAACAAGTCGAAACGAGACATGATAGGCGCACTCATGTTGATATTCGCCCGTAGTGTTGTCTTGCGATTGTAGCGGCCTCCAACTGGGTTCGCAGCGGCGAGAATACTGGTTCTTGCGTTGAGAGTGGCTTGAATACCGGCTTTAGCAATCGAGATGGTCTGCTGCTCCATGGCTTCGTGAATGGCAACCTGGTCGGCAAGGTCCATCTTGTCGAACTCGTCAATCGCGCAGATGCCGTTATCAGCCAACATTAGCGCTCCAGCTTCAATTGTGAACTCTCCAGTCTCCTCATCCTTGACAACAGCAGCAGTCAGACCGGCCGCAGAGGAAGCCTTGCCGGAAGTGTAAACAGCTCGGGGAATGAATGAGCAGATGTACTTCAGGAATTGCGACTTGCTGGTACTTGGATCACCAACAATGCAAATGTTGAGGTCTCCACGAAGAGCCATTCCTTCTGGGGTGACTTTACTAACGCCACCCATTAGTTGCAGGAGAAGACCTTTCTTGACCACGGTGTGGCCGTATACCATTGGCGCCAGAGAGTCCACAAGGCGCATGTAGATGTTGTCGGACTGGACCATTCTCCGAAGTTCGTCGATCTCAGCTGGTGTGAGAGTATCGAGGTATTCCTGCTGCGCTTTCTCGCCAGTATCATCGCTGATATCGACGTTCTGGCCCAGAGACTGCAGAATGTTACCAGCTTGACCCTTGAGGTTCTGATCCGCTCGCTTGCCCTGGGTGGAGGTATCTGGTGTGACCATGTTCGCAAGGAATGCCATTCGGTATGTCAAATCTCGAACACCCAGTGCTTTCAAACCGCTCACCCCGCTTCCTCCCACGTCTCCGCCACGTGGTGCTTGATTGTCACGAACGGCTTGGGGTCTTACACCTGGTACGCGGAACTGGCTGATGTCTGGTACAACAATCAACGTGCCGGTAAAGATGCACTTCTCACCAGCCTTTGCTCGTTCGACCATCTCACCGCGCAAGATGACGTCCATTGTCCTGGGCATGCTACCCGTTGGGATCTCAGAGCTGTTCTCCTGAATGCGCACCTTTTGCCAATCGATGAATGTGCTTTCTCGAATGTTCAACCTCCATCCTTGTCTGTTCATGCAGGTAACATTGGGACATTGTGTCGGCTCTGAGTACTTGAAGATCTGCTCGACGTCTGGAATGACACTGTTGCAGGCCTCACAGGTGAATGTGGCCAAATGCAGTTCGGGTCGCACTTCTGATGTTCTCGTGACTGTGCCTGAGATGGAGACAAGCTTTCCAATCTGCTGTGTCCGCAGCTGACGAACACGAGAGACAAGCGGAAGGTTGTAGATAGCGATTGTGAAGATCTTGTCTGTCTGTTGGTTTGGTGTCTTTTGGTGAACATCCTGCTCTTCGCTCAGACTCTGTGTTGCGAGGGAAGTGTCTGTTCTTGCGGTGGTGGAGCCAGGTTGCCGATGTGCGCGGTAGTAGCCTGGCTCGTATTTCGCAATGAGATTGTTCAGCGCGCGCAACATGTACGGCTGGAAACGGTAGAAATCATCTTGAATGGCATTGGCGAGAATCCCACGCTCAAAGTCCATCAGATGGGTGTAATCAAGGTAGAGGGTGGAGAGGTTGAACTGGCATAGTCCATGTATTTGT
This sequence comes from Ramularia endophylla, assembly GCA_002116395.1. NCBI lineage: Eukaryota > Fungi > Ascomycota > Dothideomycetes > Mycosphaerellales > Mycosphaerellaceae > Ramularia > Ramularia endophylla. Next base: position 36,197 of record KZ109858.1, on the reverse strand, counting down.
GCAATGTAGTATTTGTTGGAGGTCACCGCGCTGGATGCCGGGCCTGCTGAAGGTGTAGGATCTTCGGTGAAGCTGTATATCGTCAGCGTCGTCCTGTATGAAGATGCTATACCTCGCGTACTTTTCTAGGAAACGCTCAAACTGGATGCCCAATGTCTCTGCTGTCGTATCGACCACCCTCGGGATATCCTGCATACCGGGTAGCGTCCGTCGCATCCCTCTCCGGCCAACAACCTCATCGTCGGCGAAAGCGTCCATGTCGCTGTGCATGCCCGGTGTGCTGACCGACGGTGGACCACGAGGGCGGGACGACGAACGAGCCTGGCGTCTGCGGCCATCGCTGCGAGGCTCCTCTGGACCGTCGTCCGATCGCATCATCTGGTCTCCGATGGATGACATGTCGGCGGTATGGGTGGGGACAGTGGAGGAGGTGTTGGTGGGCTACGAGGAGGGGTGTGAAGGAGAAGAAAGAGAGTTCTTGCGCGTCGCGCTCGCGGGACGCGTAAAGTGGAGAGAACCAAGCGATTTGGAAAAACAGGGATATACTCCGTACTGGCTAATGCGATACAGTTTTGCACCAATTCGGCAAAGCCCCTGTATCAGAATTGTATCAGACCATTCTCCCCACCAACAAAGACGAACTACTTCTACTCCTTTGTCCCAGCCTTTGGAAAGTTCCCCAATACCACCTAGTCTTAATCACAGCTCCACAATACCTTGCCAAGATGAGCACAACCACGACTGTCATGGAGACACAGCCCTCCTACACAGAGAACATCCTCCGTCTTTTCCCCGAAATCAACACCCAGCTCGCGACTCAGACCCGTGCTGCCCAGGACCAAGACCTCGCGGGGTACGATGAAGAGCAGATTCGCTTGATGGACGAGGTTTGCATCGTTCTAGACCAAGACGATGCGCCAATTGGCAGTGCAAGCAAAAAGGTGTGCCATCTCATGGAGAACATCAACAAAGGCCTTCTCCACCGTGCATTCTCCGTTTTTCTCTTCGACTCGCAGAATCGACTTCTCCTCCAGCAACGAGCCTCCGAGAAGATTACCTTTCCCGATCTATGGACCAACACTTGCTGCTCGCACCCATTGGGCATTGCCGGCGAGACGGGTGCCACTCTGGAGGCTGCGGTTGCGGGCGTCAAGCGGGCTGCACAGAGGAAGCTAGACCATGAATTGGGTATCAAGACCGAGCAGGTGTCTACGGAGAAGTTTGACTTCCTCACCCGGATACACTACCTTGCACCCAGTGACGGCAAGTGGGGAGAGCACGAGATTGATTACATTCTGTTCATCAAGGCGGATGTGGACTTGGACATCAACCCAAACGAGGCTCAGGCGACAAAGTACGTGTCGGCGGATGAATTGAAGGAGATGTTCAAGGATGACAGCCTCAAGTTCACGCCTTGGTTCAAGCTCATCTGCCAGAGCATGCTATTTGAGTGGTGGGAGCACCTGAATGGAGGTTTGGAGAAGTACAAGGGCGAGACGCAGATCAGGCGTATGTGAATCGATCACTATTGTAGGTTTGAGGCAGAAGAGAATGTGAACAGGCTGAAGGCGAACAGGCCATGCATGACAGAAGGCATTAATATCCTCAGCGATCGTTGTATTATCAGGAGCCACCTCAGTGTACAAGATGCACTTTCCTATCGCGATTGCGTCCCTTCTCCATCCGCTCTTTCCTTTCAAACTCACCCACCCACGGCAGCCTTGAAACCTAATCTCAACCGCACCTCTTGCTATAACAACGCATCGTTCGCCAGTGATGGGCTTCAGCACCATGCTGCAGGCGGATAGACAATCGCGCTTTAGGCGCATGGCTGAGCGGAATCCTTCGCTGAACTTTCATCCCAGGCCGACCATCACCTATGGTAAACGCAACAAGCCGCTGCCCTTGCGAGGGACGCATTTCATGCGATCTGATCTCTACGACATTCCAGGGGACATCCCACAGCACGAAACCCCAGTTCCGCAACGATGCAGACCAGTTGCCCGGATGCCTGATCCCGATGACCCACCACTGTCTGAAGACGAGCTGGATACAGTATACGGCAACACTGGTACCAGCGGTACCAATGCCAGCCCTGTATCATCGTCTCCAAGCAGTAGGACAAGCTTCGAGCGAATGAGTGAGCGTCCCCAACGGCGAGAGTCACCTCCATTCAGCAGAAAGGGTCTTGGAAGGGTGATCAAAAAAGACGTACCCGAACCTGGTTATTTGACAGCGTTGGAAGTCGCTCCTCCGCAAGGTATCAAGCCGAAGAGCGCTCTGCGAGAGACGAAGGCCAAACCCGACCCTGCAAAAGCCAAAGCGAGAAGCGTAGTAATCGCTTCTGCTGGGCTTGAGTTGGCCGAAGTCGCAACATCTGCAGCTTTGAGAAGACCAAGGCGCGAGATCATTCAGCCAGATTCAGTGAAACCGAAGGTCCCGCGACGCAAGATTGCGACACCAATCAGACGACTCCCGGTTGACGAGCTACTCATGGTCCCAACACCGCTGGAGCAGCCAGACTATCTCCGGGCTCCAGACAGCAGCTTTGCTGGAATACAGACCCAAGACCCGATTGCGGACAGCTCCAGTCCTGCGCAGAAAGCAGTGGTTCCTCCTGCAAAAGACAGCTCTACAAAGAAGGAGACGCCTCTCACCTCTATTAGGAAGCGACTGAAGACCCCAAATTTCACTCACAAGTCGATAGTTGCGCTCCGTAAGAAACACAATGATCAGAAAAAGAGTTGCAGCAAGGCTGAGAGGAATCTTGGAGACGGCTTTGACAGTTCAGAGCTCAAGGCTCGTCCTTGTCAATCCAAGAAGCAGCGCAGAAACGGGACGACTCTCCTGCGCGGGCTCGGAGCATTGCAGCTGCAGCCTGGACCTTTGCCGCAAGTAGAGTTCGAGGCTAGCAGTGGTGTATCGAAAGTTGAGCCGTCGGACTGCGCTTTTGTGGATCACAACAATGATGCTGCACAGACACTTTCCCGGTCAGATAGGTTGGGTGAACGTAGAAACGATCGTAGAGTCACGTTTAGCGACAATTTCTTCGACGAAGCAACCAGGGCCCAGCTGTCATCGGTTTCAGCTCCAAAGAGGGTGTTTGAGATTTCATCTGACGAGAGTGAAGAGGAGGATGAGGAGGAAGACGAAGACGACGAAAGTGACGAGGAGCCAGCAGAACTGGCGGATCGAGGAGACCCGCACTTTGATGTACCACCAGTCGATACAGCGACTCCTCCCAGCTTTCAGCGAACGAAGCCCACGTCGCCTACAGAAGCGTGCACAATTGCTACACCTGCTTTTACTGAGCCAAAATCTCATCGTAACCCCGGAGTTACTCTCGACTTCCGCAAGTCATCCACTCCTGGGTTTGCCAAACAGTCACTTCGAAAGCAGAGGCTCATGGAGGTGGATGAGATGATCATCGACGATCCGTTCGTTGACGATGGACTTTCGCATACTATGCGCAATCGCATCCTCGATCACCAATGTGGCTCGAACAGGTCTCCTGAGAAAGAGCGGACGCACCGTCCACGTTCCATTCTCCGATCCAGTACACCAATACGGCAAGATCGAGTTGGAACCAAACTGGAAGACACAGTCGCCAATACTCGACGAAACAGCAATATTGCAATCGAGTCTGCACACTTCCTCGCTCCACCAGCCGGATTCGGGAGAGAACTTGAGGTGGGGAATCGGCAGGACGTCTCCTACGAGACGACCACTCGTAGACGTCGAACGGCAGTCATGGTCGAAGATAATAATGCAAGCTACTTTGGTACGGCTGCTGACCAGCTTCAACACCCACAGCAACAAGCAATGCTGCAACCTCGCCGTTCAAATCGCCCTGATGCCGCAGCGAGTCATTTCTTCGCACAACGAAGGAGAGAGGCGGAACTGCATGTCCTCGACAGCTCGAGAGCTGTTCCTGAAACATCTCCAGAACGCAAGACGGACTATATGACAGACCTTGGCATGAGCTTGAATGTGGTCCGTAGTAACCAGGGTACCATGTGGACATCCAGCCAGAGTCTGCCTACAGCTAAGCCTTCAAAGGACCTGAAGAGTTTGACTCGAAGCGTGAGCAGGGAATATGGTACTTTAAGTCAGTCTAGGAGGCGGAGACCAACACTGCCTTTCCAGAGTCCCGTGAAGGTGGGGAGGTAGCGGTCGGAGGGAGCATACAAATTCCGCTTTGTGGTCTACAGCGGCCAATTCTGGCTTCCTTTATTCGCTCACGATATGTTGCTCGATGCGTCAATTACAAAGCAAGATGTGAAGGTGGCTAAAATGTACAATTGCTTCTTGGCCATTGTCGTCCCATCTCAATCTGGCTTGCTCATATCTGCTCAGTGCTTCTTACTGCGTACAGCAGCAATCAAGCACTTTGATCCATGGTCACGAACACCACGTGGCCTTGCTCTGCGCGAACACCCCAGTCTTTACTTCCGGGCAAAATCCACGAAAGCCATCTACTTCTTCGCGGCCTTCTTGGCAGCTTTTTTGTCCATCTTCTTCTGCTCCTTCTGAACCCGCTTCTCATTCATCCGCGCACGCACCTTTTCTGCCTCCGACAGGTTCTCAATATGCTTGATCATCGTATTGGCATCGTCATTTGCAGGCAGGTACGAAGTATCCTCGCCCAAGCACGTAACTTGCACATCAAGCTCCTTTCGTGCGTAACCCATGGCCTTCTCCACCTGACCCTCACTAAGACTGTACTTGGAGCATTCGCGGTATCTATCAAAATCAGTGAAGTCCAACAAGAGAGGATAGACTGAACTTACGCAAGAGCCATATCCATGCCCGTCAATCCTTCGTCCTTGTGGAGTTCGACCATCTCTTCGGCCCATCTCAACGCGTCTCCACTCGATCTTGGGGCTTTACCGTCCAGAAGTGCCATGCGGTAGACAGTGGTCGGAATGTGCGGCTGCAGGTACGCGAAACCCTGGTCAATATCGAACAGTCGCTGGCGGCGATACTCGCTAATGACATATTCTTTTCCCCAACAGCTCTCGCATTCGCAGGCGAACTTCCACTTATCCATAAGATCACCGCGACGCATACTTCTATTCCTCAGAAGATTGACGTACGACGTCGTAATCTCTTCACCTTTGCGAATGTCCCGGGTGGCGTGGACGGTCTCTCTTCCAATGGTAGCGTTGTAGGTGTTGTGGACATTGGGCGTGCAAGAATGGTTCAAGCAGCTGTAAGTTGGGAAGAGACCGAGCCTGAGGTGACATGCCGGTCCCATCATCACCGCGTTGATCCAAAAGACTGTGAAATATTAGACCTTGCAAGATACAGCCGGGTGTCCTTGGGGTGGGTCTTACTGTTGTGCATTCTCGCAAAATCGCGCACGGCTGCCTCGAGGTGCTTGCCGCTGTATTGATGAGATTTCTCGAGCTCAATGGCAAAGTCCTTGCAGACTTCGAGGGACAGCTTGTGCTTGTTGCCGGACAGCTCGGTCAATTGGTCGTGTTGAGACTCGGAGAGCTGCAGGAATGCCTTAAGCAGACATTCGTTGTTTTCGCTCTTTATAGCTATGAGTGGCTCCTCGCTGATGATTCGAGTGCCGCGCTTGATGTCCTGAGTCGCAATCATACCGCGGCCCTTCCCTAGAATGACTACTTGCTCGAGCAATGGCGGGGAGGCTAATATAGTCAGTCACTTTCTGCTGGCGAGGGACCTGATGGGCTTACCACTGGCGGCACAGAGGTCGAGGGAACTGATCTCCTTCACAGGAGTCGATGGCGCGCCGTTGGTCGACTGCTCCGCTTCTCCCGCCGGGTTCTCGGTAGGGTGTTGAAGTCCGGGCATGTCGACGGTAATGAGGGAGCGTCTCCTTGCGGATAGTTTCTTAGCTGGAGGTCCAATGGACTGAAGAATAGCAGACACTGGGGGGACTTACGGAAGTTGCGGGGGTGGTTGTTGAAGAAAGAAGGTCGGAGGGGAGCTTCACTGTCTTCAAGTGTCGGTATCGAGGCTACCGTTTGAGGTCGTCGGCACCCTGCAGCATGTGCGGGACGGCGGGCTGTTGGGGCGGACGTGCTGCAATCCCGGGAGACTTCGTTTGCTCGCGTTGAAGCAAAGGTCTTCACAATCAACACATCGAACGAATAACTCACCTAGAACACTCGACAGCCCAGCGCTCCATGCTCATCGAGTCGACCGCAGTTATCAGTGAGCTTTCCACTAGGTGGCCCACCACCTGGCGCCTGCGCGCGTCACGCGTTGAGGCTGAAGCTCCACTTCGAACTGGAACATGAGAGTGGAGACTTCGACTCAATGGGATCTTGATAGAAGCCACCAAGTCACGCTGACTGACACGAATTATACACTGATACGATTTCGCGGAAGATGTACCTTCCCGTCTATCCAAGGCAGTCGATGCAGGTACCCGCAGCAGAGCAACGGCAGCCTGCATGATGGCAGGGTTAAAGAGCGGAAGAGCAGAGTCTTCGCGCGCATCCATACAAATCAAGCCACATGGCCAACACTGTTGGTCTCGGAGGTAACAAGGTGAGGGCGATTGAAGTGGTGAATTTTGGACGCGAGAGAAAAAGGGGGTGGCGACGAAGCTTGGCTCCGCTGTCGCCGAAGTTGCGCTCCCTTGGACAGATCCTCTTCGAGTACTAGGTACCACACCATCACTAATTCATCTCCTTTGCAGGCTTCGCCGAATCTGTGGTCGGGCACCCTCGCGCGTTCGGAAACCTTGCCCCTTAATACACGATCAACCACCACAGGATTGAACAATACTGGGAAGAGAGGTGAATAGGAGACTATGGGGAAATGGCGAGAGCATGAGAAATAGAGCGAACGCAGTCATATTTCGAGTATACAATCACGACTGAGGTGCACATGGCACCTGTGGAGCAACGCAAGCCAAGGAACTGCTGCGCTAGCCAAGGGTCTGAATGGAGGTAGGTAGCTGGGTAGATACCGCTGCCCGCAGGCCATCTATACAATTAATAAGATGATATGAGATGCGCGTGATCTATCAGGTACAAGCGATGAGCTATGGGTCCTCGTCCGAGGTTCCATCATACAAGACATTCCCAGTGCACTGAGCCACCGGCGGTCTGTGTATAGTAAGCCAGGCAAAACAAGGTATATAGGCACTGGCAAAAAGAAACAGACTAGACTCTCGATCTGACGAGCTCTGAGGGCGCCATTCTAGGCTGATGCATGTCATCAGAAGAATCAGCAGAAGAGCAGTAGGGAGCGTCAAGGCGACGCTTGCTCGTCAGCAGTATTCAAGACTCTATCGCATTGATCTTGCCTGGTGTCGTTTGATACATTGACTCTCCACTGGCGATAGGAATGCCGTGAGCATGTTACGTAGCCTTGTCGTTTGTATGATGAGGTTTAAGCAATGCACATTTATCCAGAATCTCATCCTGCAGGCCATCACCACTCGTGATCGCCACAAGGCCGTACTGCAGGCAATTCGACGCGCACCGAATCCTGATACTGCTCTGTCTCCGTCAGATAGAACGTCTAACAGAAACACCGCGTAAGTACACAGAGGATGGGGGTCTAGTGGAAGCGGACACCGAGAACGATGTATGTTGGGACGGCACAAAGAGCTGCCCTCCGTAGGGCTGGCAAATGAACTATGCTCATAATACGAATGCTGGTGGTACAAATTGCTAGCGCGTGGAGGTAAAGTTGTCAAGATGAGAACTATTCAGCCCGAAAACTTGTGACCGAACTTGTGTCAACCATCTCAACAGTACTCTCTCGAGATGATCGTCACTGTCAGAACCATTGAGAGCCTTTGCATCAGCCGAGTCGCTCGTTGCATGGCAGAGAGACCAGTTCGAATAAGCAGCGTCCATGAATAATCCTCATCTTGACAGCTCTGCGTGAAGGAGAGCTAATTTTTGGCCAGGTAGGGCGCAGGGGAACATGGTCAGTATTCAAGACCAGGCAAGGCTGCACCTAGAGTTCGGGCGGCACCGAGGTCCAAGAGCTATTCTCCGTAGATCCACCAGATAAACTATGCTCATGATATGAATGTTAATAGTACAAGGTTCCAATCCGTAAAGGGGAGCGACTTTTGCCTACGCAAGGCGACATATACAAGTACATGCCTGCGTCAGGCGTAATCGCCGAATATGAGCGGTATGTGGCGTGATTTGGCTTCCCCTGAGCGTTCTCTCGATAATGTCTCCAGCGGCTGTGCTCATTGTATAAGTGCTGGTGGTATGAGACCTCAGCTTATCTCCATGGCTGTCAATATGAGGGTGTTCCAAAGAGAACGTTCTTCTCAAAGATAAGTGAATCATATCGAGTACACTCTCTCGGTGGCAACGATGTCTTTCAAGGTTCCGAAAGCCTTTGGACTAGCACATTCGCTCGCCAAATAACAGAGATGCGCAAACAACAGAGTTGTCTCAGAGAGCAAAAATCTGGGAGTTTGACATGGCAGGTTTCAGGGCAAGTGAAGGACAATTATTGGTTGCCTGGCGGAGGCGTTGTCTTGCCAACTTCTCGGTGCCTGGTCTTTCTTCTCGGCTTCACATGAAAGGCTCAGCCACTGGGAGAATGTCTCATAGCTCAGGGGTCCAGCCACATGACCAAGCCTATTGGACGCTTGCAAAATTTCACTCCATCCGCAGGCTGCCACTCTGCCACAACATCAACCATCAAACGCGCAGTCCGCGATCTTTCCGCCACAAGAATGGACCCATCAACTTCGCCAACGCCTCCATTGGGTAAGCTCTCGGTCACAACCTGTCCGTCCTTGAGAAGAGTTTGAGCTAACGTGGGTTAATATAGTGCTGGATGATGTGCACGACGGAGCCGGTGATCCCACCGTCGACAAGAAGCAGTCCACGCGGAAGGGAAAGCAGATTCGGCAACGGGACTCTCCAAGCTATCCATACACACCCGGTCACATTACTCAGATATTCGATCCTGAAGAGGCAGCTGAGAGGGTCACAAGAAGCAAGGCAGTCGTCGAAGCGGAGGACGACGACGACGACGATGATAGCAGTGGAGACGCGAACTCCCAAGAGGACGCCAAGTTATCTTCCAATCAAGGCTCTTCGGTCGCTTCCACCGGAAGCAACATCGCGGTGTATCGTCCAGCCTCCACAAGCTCGGATGAAGTCCCCTTGGCATCTCTGTGGCATCCTTCTCCGGGAGGTAAAGCAGCTCTCAGGAGGCAGCATGCCGCGAAGCGGCTGAAGACCCCAAGCCGACCAACCCCTCGCAGACGGCAAGCTTCGCCAGAAGAGAAGAAGAAGTCCATGTCTGTGATCTCGATCTCTTCCGGAGAGGCATCGGAGGCATCGGAAGTGGATGAGTGGGAAGAGGTGGAGGACACGCCGGACATCCCTCAAGAAAGCTCAATGCCTGTGACCGCATCGAAACAGCCAAAAGTAGCCAGCGATTCGCCTCTGCTTGGTCCGCTCAGGAACCCAACTGTGGAGGTTCGGGATCCTGCTGCGTTGATCACCACGCACGTCGAAACCCAAGGTCCTAGTCGCCAAAAGTCCTCAGATGGGGAAAAGCCAGCATCTCTGGCCGCGTCGGATCTCACATTTGCCACCTCGGACGGCTCAGGTCTGTTCGTGAGCGACAAGAAGAGGCCGAGGAAACGCGCGGTGGCGGTAACCCGTGGCACCAAGCTTGGTACCCACCGCGGCCGTGTCTACTTCCCCAGACGGTCGCCAGTGGTCAAAGAGAGATTCATCACGGATCGCTCGAGCACTCCCCCGGACAATAGAGGCAGGAAGCGCAAAAAGGCACCATCAACTGAACCGTCCGATGCATCTGTTTCTAAAGGCAAGAAGAAGGGTTCGGTCACTGTGAACGATTTGATTCCCAAGGGTTCTCGCGCAGCGAGGCGCGAACGACCCTCGCGTGCTACGATGCGGAACGGCGTTGGTCTGCTGCAAGGAACAAGCGGAATCGGCGAGGCTGTGAAACCCAAGCCGCTGAGTTGGCAGGCCAAGGGTCGTGGAAAGGGGGTCACGAGGGTAATTCCTCTGGAAGAATTGGCAAAGCAGACTCCTAAGACCGATAAGAAATGATGGGTTGATGCGAGAGATTCCTGGGACAAGAGAACGCAATACGATCCAGCGCAGAACTTTGGGTTGAACAATTGGATTTTGGAACGCTTGGCGATTTCGCAGGCAGAAACCAGGATGCAGCGTTCGATGATACCTGCAAAGTACCACGGTGAGGGCTCACTGGAGATCCTTCGTTGGTAAACGATTGACAGGCGGTTTGGTAGTCAGGTCTGGCATTGAGGGTGCTTGCGGTTTGGGTACTACGATGGAGGCTTAACAAGGGTCCTTCGCTGGTAGACGATTGGGAGACGGTTTGGTAGTCAGGCCCGGCATTCGAGCGTGCTTGCGATTCGAGTACTACGACGGAGGCTCAATAGGGGTCCTTCGTTGGTAGACAATCGAAAGCATTGCATAGTGCCATAGTTGGCAGTAAGAAAACTTTCCACCGAACTCCAGAGCGTTCCAAAGCCCGTTCAGTCTCTTGATCTGACCCTCAACCATCGCCATTCTCAACTCCCCACAGCTCTCGACCTCCCCATAATGTTTCAAAACGGTCATTAAAAACCTCTCGCTGCGAGCGTGAAAGGTCGATGCCCCGAAAAGTGCATACGCTCTTCATGTCCTGCTGGAAATCCGACGCGCCCTCGTACTCCCACTTCTCCAGCTTCGAGTAGATATGTCGGAACCTCGGCTCACACAGCTTCAAGTATGGGAAATCTTGGGAGGCTTCCATGTGCTGGTCCATCTCAATTCCCACCATTTTTTGAAGAACGTAACGACACCATTCCATCTCTCGTTTTTCTCGCTGGTGTTTCTTAAGGATCCAACGCAGCTCAACCTTCCAGTTCTGATATCAGAGACTAGTCAGCGAACGCCACTCTGCCTTGAAACCAGGACCGAGAATTGCTTACATCTTCCCATTCGCTATCCCATTTAATATCAGGGCTTCGGATTTTTCCCCTTTCGAATTCCTTTTTCTTTCGTATTTTTAGGCTCTCGAATTCGTTCTTCTTCGTGTTGAGGATTGTGTCATGTTCAGCTAGTTCTAGCCTGTGTCGCTCAAGCATCGCCATGAGAGCTCGAAGGATGGTAATGTATCAACAGAGTACGATTCGCAGGATGCAAGCACAAACCGATGTATATCGCTTGATTGTTTGCTAATGGTGTGTCGAGAAGGGTCCAGAGGTGTGTTGGGACGGGAGTCGAGGTATTCGAGCACTCCCTGCCAAGGACATCGAATAGTAGCTAATGTGACCTTGCCGGATACTTCATTGGAAGGGATGCTCATGCTCCCGAGCTTGTGACTGGTGACACAGAATCGATGTCGGTTGGACTGAAGTCTTCGATGGCTTCCTCGTAACTTGGTTGCAGATCCTGTCTGCTGCTTGAGCCTGCCACTGCTTCCTCATACGCCGGAGGCTGTTCATCGTTGGCAATACCGTCCCGGGCAAGATTGATCGAGCCAGACATGCTATTCAATTCGCCATCCTGTAGACAAGGCGGGTGAACAACAACCTTGAAGTCCCGCATGTGACTGATAACTCGGCTTGCCACCGCCAATGACGAAGCAATCCGTAGTGTGTAAGACCGCTGAACCCCGGCGTGTGTAAAGGAACTAGGAACTTGGCTCAGAGATCCTGCCATGACGAGCTTCGCGCCTTCTCGGCCAGGCGAAAATGGTCCGGAGGGTGTGAATGTGACTCCTCGCTTCATCGAGACTTCAATATTAGAGCTGTCTTGAGGTGCGGCCCTTTCTTTGCCAGTCGTGTGTGCAATGAGAAGAACAGTGCATGATTTCAATCTGATCTCTGGCTCAACCAGAGCAGAACTGCCCTCCAACCTTCCACTGATGTACATATCAAAGGCAAGTTGCTGTCCGACGAAGATGTTCTTAGGCACTCCAGATAGTCCCAAGATGAAGAGATATCTTTGGGCGATTGCGGGGCAGAGAAGAGCCTTGGTCTTGCCTTTAAAACCATGAGGCTTTGCATTTGTTGGAACGAGGTTTTCGTCCTATTCACCATGTCAGCACACCTACGTCATTCAGCATCTCACAATTGGACAGTTCTCAAGGAGTGCTTCTGTTACTCGAAAACCTGCTGAGAGATGGAGGCCCGATAGAGCTATTGAATCCAGTGCCATTCTCAATTCAGGGTTTACACACCTGAACCTTCATTCTCATCTCGACGTTGGACCTCATATCAAGGGCTGAGACCATAGCCGGTGGAACCTTTGGTAGTTCGTATAATACTCTGGCGTCCTCGGAGGATTTGGCGATCACTGCATCGAGTCCAGGCATCTGAATGCTCGCTGAGATTGAGTAGCTCACATCAATGTGACATGCTGACCCGATTGCCGGGCCCAGTAGGTTCAAGTCACTTCTGCTTAAACGTGATGAGAGAGTTGGCGGCAGATCCTCGACAGTGACATTGGTAACATGCATGCCATATCGTAGCGAGCCATCGGCCTGTTTCTTAATGGTTGGAACGATGCTCTCGCGCGGATCCGCAGATTCTGGAAAAGTTGTTGAGAATGAAAACTGGTAGTCGGTATCAGGGTCTGCCCGGAAGGGACCATCATGGAGCTTGGCAGTTTTGCTAAAGAGCTTGACGGCAGCGATAGAGTACTCTTTGCCACGCACAGCCTTCAGTACGCCCTGGAATGTGACTTGAATGAGAAGTGGTCCAAATAGCTCTGTGGTATGACTTCTGACTTTCGGTCGGTATCTTAATGTGACATTGCCAGTCACCGCTTCTTCGTTTCCGTAGTGGATGCGATCAGGATTGTCGACGACTACCCTCGAAAACAGAACGCCCAAGCTGGAGTGACCAGATGCCATAAGGTCTGATGAAGGAGTAAATGCTTCCAGCGAAGTGGCCCTTCGTAAATTCTCTTTGTTGCAGATTCTTTGTTGGCGGTAGATCCACGTGACAAACGTGCGTGTGTTGAGTATGAATCGATGGTTTCTGGAAGAAATGTTTTAGGAGCCGCGGGCGTTTCTCTTTTGGCCTGTTCGCTGCAGACAATATATCAGTATTGAAGTGTCGGTAAACGTCTGGTATTGGCGGGCTTTGACAACGTTCCTGGAGGATCAGGTCTTACGTACTTTCCTCAGAGCTAGTGCGGGCATCTGAAGCAAGCACAGCCTCTCTTCCCAGCTGTGCACGCCTGAGCCACCTCTGTTCCTCCCCAGGACTGTGCTTGTCAACATGCTTGATGAGAAGCGTCTCCGGAAATCGAAGGTACTGATAGCAGGTAAGGTTGGAGGCTGTTACTGGGATCAAATCTCCCGTAAAGCGATCTCGGCTGTGAGTGATTCCTTCTGACACACCAAAGGCTTGGATCAAATGTTCCTGAACAGGAACACTTATAAGTTAGTTGGTTTCTCAATCTTTGCCATTGAGATGGTACAGCCTTTCTAGAGACTACCCGTTCGCTAAACCACTGTTAAAAGCCGTCGAAACGAGGAAGATTCGAGGAAGATTCTCTTCATCAAAGTCAAGAGAACAATCTCAAGAGCCATTCCTCAATCGAGACAATACTTTGAGAGGTACCGGAAGCCTTTGAACTGGCGTCGTCGCTCATTGGATGGTGTAGAGGCCTGCATGGTCGACTACTCTCAGTGAAGAATCCTCATATCGACAGCTCTGCCACTGTATAGGACCATAAAACAAGAATAGCGCTTGTTGAGTTAGAGTCAATTCCTGTTCTTAAAATGCAATGTTTCTGTTGCATTCAGTTACACCATGATCCCTTCGAGAGAGTTAAACATACATGGTAAAAATCTCATCAGCTCGGCAGGTAATGAGCAAGCATTCGGCTTCGTCATGGTGAACAGCCGATTCCAAGAGACACTCTTCTTCACCACCAGCCCACTTCTTAGTTGCAGCGAAGCGTCGAACTGAAGCATCGATCGTTGTCACCAGTCCTCGACCCAGTACGATCGACAAATTGAGCCTCCGTATGGTTGGTAGACCTGGCAGTCGCTGCCGTCGCCATTGTCCTGTTCAAAGAGTCAATTGAGTATCTTTGGTATAATCATTGCAAAGAACTTACGGAGACGCTGACACAACAGGTCGCCTGAAGACTGAGGTTCGCACATCCGGAAAAAAATGCGTAGACATTACTAGGAGGATTGGCAGCTGTTGTAAACGACAAGGAGTCAGCGCAGATCTCGGAACAGATAGTTTAGGAACGTTGTACTGAGACGGCAGCCGGTGCTTGGGGTCTGAGGTGTAGCACGGATGTCACAACAGTATGGACTTCGGTTTGCTGTACATCCGGGCGACGTGCCAGACGTGGTACCTTGCGCGTTGGCCAGAGAAACTCCAAGCAAGGCGGTGGATATGATGGACTTCATGGTGGTGAAAGGAAGAGCTATGACAGGCGAGAGGTTTCCACCTGGAGGACGTGTCTCTGAACTCCTTTATGTAGATGCTGCCGGTCCGTGGCACGGCAAATTGATTCGTTTAATGCCACATCAAAGGTATGCATGCGATCGCTCGACGCGAGGCGGGAAGCATTATTTCCGAGCTGTTTTCGTCCAGCCTGGTCTATCATGAGTGGCTCCTTTGATAGACACCAGTCCTAAATGGCAGTAAGTGTAGTGAAAGTCTTGCACAGACAGTACCTTAAGGTAGTCTCTGTTCCTAACCTACTTTCTCCGTGGCCGATCCGCTGATCTCTTTCACTTCTCATTCGCCAGTCTCGTCCCAAACGAACGCCACGCAAAGCGCGAAGACTTTGTAGGCCATTGCAGATTTCCTGATTAGGCAATTTGACGTTCACCGCATCAATCAATGCATATATCGATCTGTTCATCCATAGTCTTAGCCGCATCGTGCTTGATCGATCTTTCCAGTTCACAAGCTCCTATTAAGACACCTACCTCCGGACCTGCTTTGCTCGCATAATACCCACTCGCGCAAGCTCGACTACCATGAAGACCTCCTATGATGCCGCCCTCGTATGTTATGCTACGACTGTTTCCGCCGTCGCCTGCAGTGCTGAGCAAAGAATCAATGTTATGTGGGTAGCCTTATGAGGAAGTAGGTATCTTCACTAATATAGTGCAGGAGGTACATTACCGCTGTATTCAACGAGCACGACTTGGCATTATCCGGCGATGGCATCCAAGGCATCCCTCTACAGGCTGATGCTCCCGCCTTCGGTGCGTAATTCGTACCTTGCGTCTACAATCGACATTAACGATCAACGATAGTGTCCGTGAACGGTCTTCCTGCCATAGAATTTGGCTTCGATGCCGCTTCAACAAAGGACTTCGCTCAGGTCGTTCGCCAAGCCTTCTCCAACGTTGTATTTGTATATACAGACTTCGACAACGGGACAACATTGATGGATGCCGACGTTACGCTTGGTTTTCTCGGCTTCGTCGATCTGCCCGTATCAGCGCACGTTCCAGTCCCGGCTCAGTTCAATCTAAGCTCTTGCTTGCTTTCCGAACTGCGTGCAAATGTCTTTGTTCCTTCGAAGATTGGCGGCGACCCTGTCGACACTCCCACAGTCCCAGCTATCCCAGGTCTCGACAAGCTTCCGGGTTTGAGGGAGGTATTAAAGCTACTTGATCTTCCGGGCAATCCGTACAATCTCACAAATGAAACTTCGTAGAGCTGGAACTCTTCAATCGCAGATACCGCCCCTGTAAAGGGCGGGCCATGTTTTGGAGGGTTTCCTAGTTGATGTAAATAGCCTGAGTCCCAATATCGGGAGTGATTGTGGAGTTCAAACTGTTGAACAAATCTCCGACATAGTTCTCAGCCTTGACACCAGATTCGTAGACATCCTCCCAATGCAACAGGACGTCTTTCACAATCTCGATCCCAGCCACATAAATGTTCTCAATTGCAATGTCGAAACCTTCCTGCTCAGCGTACAGCAAATGGTACGTCTCAGTCTCGTCTGGAGGAGCACGATCAAAGTCCGATGCAGTACGCATAAGAATCACACGGCTAAGGTCAAGCTTCTCCGCTAGATTGCCGCGCAACAGAGCTTCCAATGTAGCGGTGTCTTCCTGCTGCGAGTTGCAGTAGACACCAGAGCCGTTCGTGAGGAGTTTGGTGTATGCTGAGAATGCATCTCCAAGGACAGAGCCAGACCAATAGACGTTGCTCGTGCCGGAGTCACACTCTACTACGGTTGGCGGCTCGGAAGCCGGAGCGTACCCGTAGGTTGCACGATAAGTCTGAGCAGCTTCGGTATCATTTAGCGCTGCCTGATTTGCGAGAGCTACAGCACGCTTCTTGAGGTTGTCGTTGAGTTCGAATGCTTCCGTGCCCTTGGTGAATGTCAGCTCATGCTCAGATATTTGCGTAGTTTCCGTCTTTCGACCACTCACATAGATCGAGCCTGGGTACTGATCAGCAGCAGTAGTATCCTGAGGAAGGTAACCGCTTTTCCAGCTGGCTGGAACCTGAGACCGATCGAATTCATATTCAAGATCGAACTGCACAGCATATCGCGCGAAGTTGATCGAGCCTGTTGTGCCAATGTGTGGGTTGACACCTCCAATGCCAGCAATGAGAAAGTAGGTCTTCTCCAAATCGAACTGGCCAGACATCCAAAGCGCCATGATTGAAGAGGCTGCATTGATCTCTCCCTCTCCGACTGTCATCTGGCAAATATCTCCACTCGACGTGCAATGAGCTTCAGGGAACAAAGGTGAGAATCCGGGGACTGTGATGTTCTGCACCAGGAGATCTAGATCCGGTCGATCGTACCAGGTATTGGCCTCGTTGGTAAACATGGAGATAATGAACAACTTAGGCGTTGTGGTGCAGTTTGAGACATTCCGTAGTGCTCCTCTTTGTCTAAGTCGCTGCACCTGCTGCTGTTCATGTCGCTTTGGCTTAATGCCAGACCGAAGTGCCGGTATAGAGCTCGCTATAGCCTGAGAGAACAACAGGCACGGTAAGAAGCTTATCTTCATTGTGGCGGAGTATGAGCAGTAGAAGGACAGAGGGGGCAGAGGTGGGAAGAAACAGACCAAGATATATCAATGCTTATTACTGGTGAATCTCGGTTGGCATGCTTGTTTGGTGGCACGATAAGAGAGCGCCGGCGTACCTGCATTCGGCGGCATCCGCTGACCGATATATAGCAGTCAAGCCTCAACGTGAGGTTCCAAGGTTGGTATCATCCCGGTCTCGGGCCACGCGGCAACGCTATCGGCAGATCTAGATCGCGTGTCAAACGAGATAAGGTGGAGCTGAGATTGTGCGGTCATATGAATCCCAACTTAATGCTGTAGCTCGGGAAGTGTTGATACACACAGAAGGCATTGTTGAATGGATTGTTTGGAGTCCCGAGTTTGGAACACCGTCTGGGCCTTGAGACCTGGCAGTGTTGGTAGATGGAAGAGTCGGCTACTCGTTCGATAATCGATATGTTCGATAATCGAAATGCCTCATACTCACTCCGCGCTCGATCTTCTGGCCTTTTGTCTAGCACGAGATGCTTCCTTTCCAGCCTTTCGCGCCTGGCTGAGACTCGTTCTCGTCTTATCGCCGAACTTGTCCAGCTCCAAAGACTCCTCTGTAACCTCATCAAGGGTAAAAGTTCCCAAATGTCCATTGCGCCACCGTTGAATCATCCACAATGCTGAACCCTCCAAGTCTGGCGTTCCACCTTTTTGCAGACGTCCCGTCTTCCTCGCCATGGCATCAAGCAATTGCATTGCATCAT
Organism: Ramularia endophylla; assembly: GCA_002116395.1. NCBI lineage: Eukaryota > Fungi > Ascomycota > Dothideomycetes > Mycosphaerellales > Mycosphaerellaceae > Ramularia > Ramularia endophylla. Next base: position 18,468 of record KZ109858.1, on the reverse strand, counting down.
TTGTAGGCTGCGAGTAGTCGGAATACACACAGGGATCTTGCAGGTTGATGTGGAAGAGGAGGTAGTCTGCCAGATTGAAAGGCGGAATGATGGTGTCCTTTACGCTTCCGCAGAGCGCCAACTTCAGCATTGCGTCGGCATCGGGGACGTACGGTATGAAGACTCCGGGTGTATCCAGGAGGTATACCCCTCCAGTGCCGCCCTCATCTGCATCCACAATCTTGACGCCTGTTCCTATCTTGCGGGTGACGCCCGGTTGTGCGCCAGTGTATGCCGCCTTGCCTTTGCCCACGCCTTCCCTTCGTAAAGCGTTGAGGAGAGAGGACTTGCCAACATTTGGCATTCCAACCACCATCAGGTGGGAGCCCGTCAAGCCTCCTCGTGTCCTGCTGCCATCCTTGATCACATCGAGCACTCGCCGCACGTCTCTTTGGCTCTTATGGTCGGAGAAGATGACCTGGGAGGGCTCGTGCAATTTGCGAATGAGATTATGCCTCTACATAGATACCATACATCAGCAGAAGCTCGCGATACACCCGCGTATCCCTCTTGTACCTTTGCATCCTCAGCGGTGCCATTGCTGCCCAGATCTTTCTTCGTGTAGACCACCAGACGTTCCCGCCCAGCCAGACTGTCCTCGAACAGCGGGTTACGCGAAGTCAGCGGTATGCGGTAATCGCGGCACTCGACGATGAGATCGATCTGGGACAGCATTGTCCGCATCTTGGCGAGACCGGCAGCATGATGGCCGAGATAGTAGGAGCGAGGTAGCGAGTCGAGGATTGGGAAGATTGCGCGAGGGACAAAGGCCGTCATGTTGAGATGTGCGGGTGTGTGAACGGTCCTCTGTCGGGCGACATGGTTCTACCAGCTACCTTGCATACCTCCGAGGTACCTAGACTGGAAGAATGCAATGGGATGAAGGTGTTGTGTTGTTTTCGGTGAGGGAATTTGTGAAGGATGGGAGTTTCAAGCTCGGAGTTGGAGAATTGAGCTCGTCATGGTCTGTCTCGCCAGCGACACCGACATCGACTCCTACCGACAGATGGTGGCAGAGCATATTGCCTCCAGCACACAGCGGAGGCGGAGGACAATTGCTGTCTCCGCATCGTGCATATGACGCCGCTTTGATCAGCGGCGAAACAAAGACTCGAGCTCCAACCGGAGCACTCGTCACCAGTACCGCATACCGCGGCATTGCATTGCTCACTGCTTGTCTGCTTTACCTCACTCGCGCTGGATTGACTAGAGTCCTCAATGTCATATGACAGGAAAGACTCGCGCGATGGCTCTTGCTCTCGCTTTCGCCTCCAAAAACCACACTCATCAGGAATAACATACAGGTAGGCGGCTTGAACCACCATCCGGCTCATCATGGCAGTCTTGGATTTGAGCACTTTACCACCCATATTTGTTTCTGCCTCGTTCTTTGACACCGAGGACCTTCATGAGCTTGAAGAAGAGCTCACACACGCCGGAGCCGCCTTGACGTACGACATTCGAGAGGCTGAGATCATAATCAGCAAGGCGACAAAAGTAAAGAGAATTGCATTCGATTTACGTGCCAAAGGTCTAGCAACGAAGGAGGCGAGCTTGAGCGATACCGACAGAGCTCCCGTTTCGCTGCCAACGGGGAAGCAGACTACCCCTAAACCCGGACCAGGAAGCACGGTCGACGACTCCGCCACTGAGTCCGAGAGCGATAATGAGAGCAAAGTCCAGGCCAGCACGCCAATCAACCAGTCGCAATCGCAGGAATCAAAGAAAGCTCGAATTGTGGCTGTAGTCTCAGTCGGCTGGTTCACAGACTCCAAAAAGCTTGGGTTGCAGCCTCTGGACAGCTATATCACCTACCGGGGCCAATGTGTTGACAAAGGGACTGAGAACACTCCCAATAGCACTCCAGCACTCAGTTCCAATACTGCTTCTCAGCGGACCACGCCATCGAAGCCAAAGACTGGCAGCGACATCCTCCAACGTGCGAAGGACGATTCTCCAAGATCAGGATCTGATCGTTTCGGAAAGCGCAAGTTCGGATTGAGTACGCCATCCGCTGCGCCCTCAAGCTGGGAAGCTGGACATGGTACCAAAAGCCGGTACGCGCATCTCCTCCAGGAGACAACTACCGAACACGATGGAGGGTATTCGAGCGATTTGCCTGAAATGCCGGACTGGGTCAAGGTTGGCGCTAAGTACGCCTGCCAGAGATGCACTCCGAAGACAAATCCCAATGATCCTTTCATGGCGCTGCTGAAGAAGATCAAGCATGGCCGACTCTTGACGAATGATGAGATCGGTGTGCGTGCCTACAGCACATCAATAGCCGCACTTGCTGCGTACACTTACAAGATCAGCAACCCGCGCGAGATCATGGCTCTACCCGGATGTGATGCGAAAATAGCAAATCTCTTCATCGAGTGGACCAATACAGGAAAGATCCAAGCTGTTGAGGAGCTTGAAGCCGATGCAGATATCAAGATCCTTGACCTGTTTTACAACATCTGGGGAGTCGGAGTCACAACTGCGCGGGAGTTCTACTTCGACAAGGGCTGGCGAGAAATGGACGACATTATCGAGTTCGCCTGGGGATCACTCTCGAGAGTCCAACAGATTGGAGTGAAGTTCTACGATGAATTCCTCGATTCTATACCACGAGCAGAAGTTGAAAGCATCGGAGAAGTGATACACAAACATGCTGTCAAAGTTCGCGATGGAAACATGCAATCCTTGGTCGTGGGTGGCTACCGTCGCGGAAAAGAAGCAAGTGGCGACGTCGATATCGTCATAAGCCACCCAGACGAAAGCAAGACTCTGAACCTGATCGAAGATATCGTAGCAAGTCTGGAGGAAGAAGATTATATCACCCATACCTTGATCGTGTCCCTGCACAACTCGAAGCGAGACCAGAAAACGCTACCCTTCCGAGCCGACGGCGGTGGACATGGCTTTGACACACTTGACAAAGCGTTGGTCGTGTGGCAGGATCCTGCATGGCCTACCAAATCTCAAGATCTGGCTGCGGACCCCAGCGCGAAGAACCCGAATATCCATCGAAGAGTGGACATCATCATCAGTCCTTGGCGGACGGTTGGCTGCGCCGTTGTGGGCTGGAGTGGAGCGACCACATTCCAGAGAGACTTAAGGAGATATGCTAAGAACGAGCATGGGTGGAAGTTTGATAGCTCCGGAGTGAGGAATAGGGTTAACGGAGAGGTTGTTGATCTCGAGGGCTATTTCCAGTGGAAGAGGTTGGAGGGAGAGGCAGGGCGTGCGAAGACCATGGAGGAGGCAGAAAGGCGGGTGTTTGAGGGGATGGGGATCGCATATAGAGAACCGTGGGAGAGATGCACTGGATAGTTCGGACAGAGTGTTGTTGTTGTGAGCATCCTCTCTCTGTTGGAAACGCTGCCTGGTAGGTCGAGGACAGCCTTGGATGGCATAGCTCAATGCATCCGAGGATCTTCCAACGAAGCAGATGTTTGATAACACATGGGGTACGATGAACAAGCATGTGGCGAACCGCAACGCATGTGGTCCTGCCCTACGATCGTCGTGATGTCGTGAGACGGTGAATCTACGTTGGCGCACTGATGTCGTGTTGCGTGCTCTTCACACGTTGTTTCCCGCGTGATACCCGGGTTTGCTTTTTGGGGGCACAGGCGGAACGGCCACGCCTCGGCATGGGAAAGCGCGACGTGCCACCCGCGGCCGTTGCCAAGAATGAGATCGATCTTGGGGGTTCAACTCTCGAGAAGATACCTTCCATTTCTTCGGTATGAAAAGTACGCACGACAACGACACATCAACATCATCAATTCGCGTCAGAGCTCATCAAAGGAACATCAGCACCCACATCAACTCTTCACGCGGTGTGACGCTTTTTGTCGGCCCAAAAGCCACGAATATAGGGCTACGTGCCCAACGGGCCAACATCATCGACTTTAGCCACTCCACTCTCCAGCGCCCACGCATTACCTAACACATCCCACATGGTAGGCCGGTTTCGCTGCTGTAAACCTGGCACCTTGCTTCTGCTCCAATTCCAGCGCGCCTTGCTCGCTTCTCTAAAGCAGTACCTTGCGAGGTTGGCCCGGCTCCTGCGTTTGCCAGATAGACGGCTCCCACTGGGCGCAAGCTGCATAACCATCCGAATCTGACCGCCTGCAGCTGCGCGCGCCTGACGGATCCTGATCCTCAAACAACCAATCGACAAGAGTCGCTACGAATCGGCCCACCCTTTATATTGCCCGGCTAGCAGCGTCGGCGCCTTTCGATGTATGCACATATGCCCTCGTCTCCCATCTTATCAATCTAATCTCTATACACCACTCCTTTCTCATCACCTTTACTTTCCATGCCCTCACGATGAATACCTACGGCACTCTCGATGCGACGAGCGGCACTGATGCTCGGTCAGACGTCGAGAGGGCCGCGGGGTCAGACTCGAGTGTATCGACCATCTCCGGCAAACGGGAGCAGACACACAGCGACTACCAGCCGCTGCTTGAAGACGACAGAAGATCCATCATGTCTGAAGACAGCCATGAATCGGCACAAGCCGGAGTGAAGCGTCTTGAAGCCATATCTTCGACATGGTCGAAAACCAGTCTTTACGTGGCGTACCTGGGTATTGCCATGCTGGCTTACGCAACATCTTTGGAAGGCCAAACCACGGGAAACCTGACCATTTTCGCCACGAGTGCTTTCAAAGCACATTCCCTGGTGTCGACTGTTTTGGTCGTGCAGGGAATCGTGCTATCGGTGGCTAAACCACCCATGTCCAAGATTGCAGATGTCTTTGGCCGGTTCGAAGCGTTTGGCGTCTCGGTGCTCTTCTATGTTATAGGATTCATTCAACAAGCTGCATCAACCAGCGTCAATACCTACGCGGCCGCCCAGATCTTCTACTCTGCAGGGCAGACTGGACTGCAGATTCTTATACAAATCTTCATCGCCGACACCAGCGATCTGGTCAACCGCGCGCTATGCTCGACCATCCCAGACATACCTTTCCTAGTCAACGTCTGGATTGGTCCAGCTCTTGCTGAGAAGATATTGAAGAACCTGAATTGGAGATGGGGATACGGCATCTGGTCAATCGTGCTTCCTGTGGCTTTCCTGCCGCTGGCGCTTGCGCTGGTCATCAACCAGCGTCGGGCTGCGTGCCGTGGCATCATGCCTGTCTCACCATTTGCTGGCCAGTCGTGGTGGAAGATGGTCAAGACTGTCTGGATTGAACTCGACTTTTTCGGCTTGGTCCTCATCTGCGCAGCGTTCACGCTCATCTTAGTTCCACTGACACTGGCCTCAAAGGCTGGCTGGACAAACCCAAATTTGATCTCGATGCTCGTTGTGGGGGTGGCTTGCCTCGTTGCCATTCCATTCTGGGAAAAGAGCAAGTTTTTAGCACCGCGGGCCTTCTTCCCTCGCAGCTTTTGGAAGAACAAGACCCTCATCTGTGGTCTTGCTCTCTCCTTCTTCTACTTTAGTGAGCAGAAAGATCCTCCCTTGCAATAGACATACGCTAACGTGATGCAGTGGCATTCTATCTCTCGGTATACCCATACTTCCAGTCATATTTGCTGGTTGTCCAGGACCTGCCCCTCACCTCTGCTGGACGGATCGTGCAGACCTTCACCTTCACCTCCACGGTTACCTCGATCCTCGTATCGTTCGCAATCAAATACACCAAGCGATACAAGACGTTCATGGTCATCGGTACGATCCTGTATGTCATCGGCCTGGCTTTGATGATTCACTACCGAACCGAGGATTCATCGCCTGCCGTGATTGTCGGAACGCAGGTTTTTCTCGGAGTTGGTGGAAGCTTAACCCATGTACCGGCTCAGCTGGGCGTGCAGGCTTCCGCGAGTCATTCAGAGGTCGCTGCAGCTACAGCTCTATTTCTGACATTCTTGGAAATCGGAGGCGCCGTCGGATCCGCTATCTCGGGTGCCATCTGGACGAACAACATCCCGAAGAAGCTGGCGCTTTATTTGCCGCCCGAGACAAGAGATCAGGCGGCGGATATATATGGCAATATCACCCTCGCATCAAGAGGATTCCCCATGGGCAGTCCCACGCGGATTGCCATCAACCAGGCTTATCAGGAGACGATGACAAAGATCCTGAGCGTCGCGGTGTGCGTCGCGCTGCCTTGCATTGTGTTGAGTCTCATGATGTCGGATTACCGTCTGGACGAGATCGATCAAGGTGTCAAGGGTGTTGTCATCGGAGGCGATCAGGCGAGGGTTGACCGCCGCGACTCAGAACCTTTCGCCGGTCCCTCTACCACGAGGTTGCTCAGCAACAACGGCGATGATGATGAAGATGACGATGATGAAATTGGAGAGGCCTTACAGCACAAGGACTCGAGGAGTCGCCTGCTTGACAGCAGCAGGAGAATATCTTAACAGCGTGGTCACCCCAAGGTGGGTGCGAGCATTGGTTGCATGGCACTGGATGATATAGCATGTTTGCGTGATTTTGGCATTGTTTTGATTTTGACATGAGCGACGACTGGAACGATTAAAGTATAGATGGGTGGGCACGATTCTGCAATGGATGGACAGGTACCTGAGCCATGGAGCATTGGGCTGAGATTGGATAGATGATGCCGCAATGGCTACGAAGAACAAACCTAAGGACTTTTGGGTGTTTGTGTGATACATCTCAGCTCTCGTTGTGTCGAAAACAACATCTATCGAACGATCTCAGGGAATTGATGATGCCTTGACCCCAATCGAGAGGACGGTGCATGGAGGGGCGTCGCTCGAAGATGTTTGAGACTCGAAGGTGACCGCAACGCGTGTTTCAGAGGCTGTGGGTGGATGAACGGGCAGACGAAAAGTGAAAAATGCCTCCACCTGGCAGGCTAGCTCCGAAACCAGGGCACATACAGCAACAATGGACACGTTCAATAATCACTTGCCGTAATCTCTGACTTTGCCTGATATTGTCGTCTATAATCTCGTCGTTATCCTGAAGCTGAAGAGGCTTTGCTTTTCTCGTCGTCGTCGTCGTCGTCGTCTTCGCGTCCATCAACATCAACACCGCCCATACAGAGCACTCCGAGTCAACTTCAACCTCGACCTCCCGGGCAAAGCCGTCGGCCAACTTCACCTGCTGCTGATCTCCACAACTCGATCTATCACATCAACGCCCTCTTTGTCATATTTGACACCGCTTCACTGTGCCTGTCTGCTTCACCTAGCTCGCAGCTACACGTCACAGCGTGCTAGTCCGCCTGCGCCTACGCCCGCGCCCGTGACAGCCCGAAGTTCACCGCATTCCATACCTGACGCGCCAACGACATCTTGCTTGCTAGCTTCCGCGCAAGAGCTGGACCGTCGAAAGCAAGCGGGAAAACTCGATCGGGCAGCGAAGAGACAGGTCGCAGCAGACGAGACGAAAGGAGAAGAAATATAGGACCAAGGGATTCTCAGCGCGATGGTGGTAGCTACGATAAAGTACGCGCTCCTCCAATCCCCTTCCCCTAGGGATACATCTATGCTCTATACCTGCACCTCCCTCCTGTCGACACGGCCATGCTGCGCGAATTCTGTCGGCGTATGCGCTGTGAGCCTACGGAGCTTGCCTTGGCTGTGCCTAGGGTGCGGAGAGATAGAGCCCGGGCTTTGAAGTAGCGAACACTGGGTGTTTGGTGGGAAGGAAACTCGCTAACAGCGTGTTGCATAGGTGTGTGGTCGTAGGCGACGGTGCTGTCGGCAAAACATGTCTGCTCATAAGTTATACCACCAACAAGTTCCCCTCGGAATACGTACCCACTGTCTTCGACAACTATGCGGTGACGGTAATGTATGATTGATCATGGTCTTACCGCCTGAGAGCGTTGCTGAGTAGATTCGCAGGATCGGCGACGAGCCATACACCCTTGGTCTTTTTGATACCGCTGGACAGGAGGATTACGACCGCTTACGACCACTCTCATACCCACAAACCGACGTCTTTCTTGTCTGCTTCTCCGTCACTTCACCGGCATCGTTTGAGAACGTGCGGGAAAAGTGGTTCCCTGAAGTGCACCACCACTGCCCAGGCGTGCCGTGTCTGATAGTCGGCACGCAGACCGATCTTAGAGATGATCAGGGAGTTCGGGAGAAGCTGGCAAAGCAGAAGATGTCACCCGTGAGGAAAGAGGACGGCGAGAAGATGGCCAAGGAGCTCGGTGCTGTCAAGTACGTCGAGTGCTCTGCCCTGACACAGTTCAAGCTCAAGGACGTATTTGACGAGGCGATTGTTGCCGCACTTGAGCCGCCGCAAGTGAAGAAGCCTAAGCGTAAGATCAACCCACTCCCAATTCGTGAAGGAAAGAGGCTGACATTTCTGCCGATACAGGGAAGGGCAAGGGCTGCGTTCTTCTATAGTCGTTTCCGAACAGGACTTGACTGCGAGCGGCGAACGATGGGTGCACTCAGACACCACTCTCTTCGGATCGACATTTTGGGCGCGTTGGCGTTGATGGCGCGCTTTAGGACCACACGCAAGGCACTCATACCAGGTCACAGCCTTGTTCGTTTTCAGATCTCTTTAGCTGCTGCATCTTTTACAATTTGACTTTTTCCCATTTATTCTTTTCACGTCAGGTCTGTTTCGTGGGTCATGTTGACAACAACAGTTCGAACGGCCTTCCACACTTGATTGTCGTTGGCTGGGCCTTGATGAAGGCATTGAGTGGTGTGTGGCAGGTCGAGTTATGGCTCTCTGAAACTCATTCACCTCGACCCTAAAGCGCTAAGCATGTCCCGCCTAGTTACGATCTCTTCTGGTTCTGTCGCGCGATCCACAGGTTTCTCCAGCAAACCTTCGCTCTCCGCAGTCACTTGCCTACCGTACCAACGCAGGCTGGGCCCGCAGGACAATCCGGCCTTTTCTCGAGGAGAACGCCAGAACCCACCCCACCATCCTCAAAGCGCGACTGCACTTCACTTGCAGATCTAAACAAACATCAACTAACTCCAGGATTCTGCTCTTCCCTTGGCTCTCAGAGCAGGCATGAGTTCCCCAGCGCGTAGATCGGGAAGCTTGAGTACACAACTGCCACAAATAGCAGAAGAAGACAACACTGAGCCTCTCCGCCGCGGCATCGACAAGATTCTGGGGATAGACACGACCCGTCAGCCGCGCAACGCCTTCGCCGAAGACGGGTTGAGGATGCATCGTCATCGTCTGGCCGGCAACGCTTTCTATCAAGAACAATACACCCAGAGGAAAAACACTCCGCCGACCGTGACCCACCCAGCTCTCCGCTACAACACCGATATTTACGACATCTCACAGCCTTTGCCCGAGCTGAGCGCAGACATGGCACATCATCGGCCATCATTCGAGATGCAGGAAGTATCGCCACGTCGCGCGCACAATTCCAGCAGCACCACCATGTCGCCCTTCATCAACGCCGGCTTCAAAAACGAGCGTGTCGCATCTCCGCCGCTCAGGTTGGCACCTACGCCTAACGTGGCTCAAGTCCCGACTTTTCGGAATCACTTGGACGAGGGCGCCGCCGCCGACGTCTCGGGGAGTTCTGACAACGACCAGTTCATCTCCACCACGAAATACTCGCCAAAAGTGATCACCCGTGATTTTGGACACAACTCACAACAATTCGAGACCTTGGACACAACGAGACCTCCAACTTCGCCTAAGAAGTCGTTGCTTGGTCGCTTCCGCGTTTCCAACCGACGTGAAGCCGTACCGATCCAGCCTCTGCCGGCGATGGACATGGCCAGCATGCCCGCAAAGGCTCGTGCAGTCCTCGTCGCGGCGCCACCGAACCGCTCAATCCCCCGCTCGCCCTCGAAAACCAAGGGATTCTGGTCGCGCCGCAAGCCATATGTCAGCGGAGACATCGAGCACGGCAACCCGGTGCTGAAAGCGCCTCCACGTTCCGCTCACCCTGTTTTCGGAAAAGACGAGCTCCCTGGCTTCACCCACTTACATAGCCTGGGGTATGCCGACAACTCCCTGCCGCCGACACCACTTCCGAAAGACACTCCGCCAGAAGAGAAGGCCAGACGTGACCTGCCACCCTCGGCTAGGTTCGCCGCTGAAATGCTCGAACGTGAAGCACATGAGGCGAGCACGCCCACCCGGCAAACTGGATTCTTGAGCATGTCCAACCGGCTCAGTCCTAATAAGCTGGGTGGGTACAGCAGACACTGCCAACCTACACTTGTCACACAGCGCAGCACGCGCTCGCTTCGCGCTTCAGTTGTGCCAAACGCTTTAGATGAGCAGAGCTTTGATGACATGAAAGGCAGGGTGAATGGACTTTGCCTGGGGGGATTCAGTCTACCTGATGAGAATCGCCAGAATGCGGCATATAGTCCCAGCCTATACTCCCCAGATTTTGGTAGGCAGTCGGTGGGTACCTTCACCCCAAATCACAAGAAGAGCAAGTCAGCTTCCGACACCCACATTCCGGGCATGGGTAGCATCTCCATCATCTATCCAGAACTGGCCAGAGATCCCTCGATGGTTTCGCTTTCAACACCACCCGACAACTCAATGGTCGGAGCCAACATGGTCAGCACATCGGACTTCACCTATGCCGACTCGCTGCGCCAAGAGCGAATGCCGACTGTCCGCCGTGGCGGAATCGACGTTGTCATTCACGAGGTCAACGATATGCTGGAAGGCAAGTCATCAAGCCCAAGCGATAGCAGCTTATTTGCCATTCCGTTGGGCACCTCCAGCGCTCAAGTTTCTCCACTTCATCTCCAGCCGGCCACCTTCAGGCAAGACGAAGGCCTTCGGATACTTCCTGATCTTCAGCCGGCCAAGTTCAACAGCGAGGGTCATCAAATTCTTCCGGCCACTACTTACAATCCATGGGATGTACAGAAGCAGTCAAACCACCCTCCCAGCCGCTCGCCCCGTTCATCGAGGAACAAGAGTCCACGGCTTGCTGAGAAGAAGAGCACGCCAGTAATGCCCGGCCTCGAATACGATAGTGGTATCGATGTCGATCCAAGGAAGGCACCTGCTCAGGACTCAACAACCTGTAGACCTCCACGTACCTCTTCGACATCTTGGTCATCGCCACCGAAAAAGGAGAAGCACACGATTGAGAAAGAACGCAACAATATGGCGGATGCAGCCGACTTGAACAATGTCAACATGGGAAAACCAAGCGATTACGACATCAAGGCAATGATTGCGAATTGCCAGCAAAATGACATCGAAAACCGCCTGAGTGATATCGAAGAGTCGATGAAGCAGGATGCTAAGGCTGTAAGTATAGCTTCCTTACAGCGTCCGATGTCCCCTTCTAATGAGAACCCACAGCGAGGTATGAACGATGTTCAAGAACGGAGACGTATCGAGCAGGAGGCCTTGTTCGTTAGTGCAGCGCCGCCCTCTCAGTGTCTACCTCTAATTCCCCACCAGGATCTCAGAATCGCATCACTCGAGATCGACCGAGCCAGCCGCGAGCCAAGCCCAACCAACTGCTACGGTAATCCGGATACTTATGTAGGTCGACATGGGTCGCAGAAGATCAGCAGCAGTCCATCACACTCAGTCAAAGACCGCAAGAGTCCAAAACAGCGTCATTCTGTTCACGCTCAATCGCCAGACGACCGTTCTGGCACCAAGCGTATCAGCACCGGCGAGGCGAGAGAGTTCTACCAGAGTCAGCTCAAAGACTCGCCCGTCATGAACGCCGGCAACGTCGGCACTTTTGGCAGTGCTCGGAAGACCCGCACATCGCCTGAAACTTCCAAGCCTTCACGTTTCCAAACAGATGACGCCACGCCGCAAGTCCCAACTTTGCTACAAGAAAGTGCGAAGATTCGCCAGTTGCAGTGGAAAGTCGATCGACAAAACGAGTGGATACAGGCCACGATGGCGCGCATGGAAGCTATTGAGACGAAGTATCAGACGAGAAACAGCGAGGAGAACTGAGGTTGTTGTTTGGACATATGCAGGTGTTGGTCTTGTGTGCCAGGGAGTCTGGAATGCTGGGGATGATAGGTGGAATCTCGAATTGAACGTCTTCGCACGCGGCGGGCTTCAAGCTAGAGAGACAGCTGCTAAAAGTCGTCTATTTGGGGCATGGTGGCAGATCTTTTGAATTTCATGCCATTGGTTTGTGGCCCGAACATTTTCAGCGCACTGTTGAAGGTCACTTCAACTCGTGCAAAGGAGAGTCGTAAATGAGAATGATCTGATCTGGAAAGTATTTCGACCTTGCAACAATAAGTTCATCCATCATGTGAAACTGCTCGTGTCTTGGCGGGTCAGATGTGATCCTTCGATACCAGCATATATGAAGTAGACAGCCGTCCAGTCCACGTCCTGAACCATTGTATATCGTCTCTCGTGTCCCTTCGTCCTCGCTGTGAAGAGGGCCTTACTATGGCTGAGATTTCTGGTTCCGCTGGCGAACCCGCTGGAAGCTTTGTCCATCACACAGAGAGATGTTATTTACAACCCACTGGATGGTATCCGAGCGTTGCAACATCTCTACATTGTGTTATGAGAATGATGTCGTCTTGCCTGTGTGAGGTCTTGACTCGTCACAAAATTCGACAGGACCGTCACGAGATTGCTGTTCCTTCACTTTCCGGCAGGAAGCGGCATCACACGGCTGCCTAAATAGACCCAAGTTCGGTCTACTTCTTTGCAACCGCTCTTGACTACAACATCACCATCGCTACCATCAATCTCCACCATGGCCCGACACCTTCGCTCCAACGCAGATACCTTCCCCAGGGAGGGGAACACCGAGCCAGATCCACCTGCTGCACCTCCCAAAAAGAGAACTAAGGTGGAAGTGCCGCGTTTCGACTGCAGCTCGTGCAGCACGAACCGCATGGTGAGAAAGCCGCTAAGTCCGTCGGTTCTAGAGCCTTCGCTGACAGTGGCATCTTCAGACTAAATTCTTCCCGGACGTCAATCCCTCAAGCGAGTGCGAGCACCTTATCAACACATGTTCCACTTGCCTCAAGAAGTGGGTGGAAGCGCGCGTAGGAGACGGGCGGTTCGAGGTCGGTGATGACGGAAGCCTTGCTGTCAGATGCCCAGAATGTCCGGCGATCATGAGAGAGGTCAACATCGAGAACGCCGCATCCAAGAAGGTATTTCAAAAGTAAGTTGCTTAGAGAAGGCTGCACCACCGGTGGTGATATCAAAACATCGGTTGCGTATGGGATTGCTGATGGTCTACCAGATTCCAAGAGCTCGCGCGCCGTCACATAGCAGAGACCGTTCACGGGTGGCGCTGGTGTATGAACCCCAAATGCAAGGCCGGTCAAGTTCACGAGAAGAAGCCTGAGAGCCCGAAGAAGAGCAAGCTTTCCCAAATTTTCGGAGGCAAGAAGTCAAAGCAGCAGGCACCAGCGCCGCAAGACATTTGCATCTGCCAAGAGTGTGGCAGCAGAGCGTGTGTCCCCTGCGACCGGCCCGATCACACTCCAGAGACCTGCGAAGACTATCAATCGCGGATCAAGGGTCGCACCGATGAAGACGACAAGTCTCGGGCGCTGCTCCTCAAGATCTCCAAGCCGTGCCCAAAGTGCAACAAGCCGATTCAGAAGGCAGGTGGATGCAACAGTATGATGTGCGCCGGTTGCCACTCGAACTTCTGCTGGGAATGCCTGGAGGTTTTCAGCAGTAGGGGCTGCAAGTGCACACTGGCGGCTGTAGAAGCACATGAGAGAGCTTTGGAAGCGCATGAGAGGGCTGTCGCTGCTGGGATAGCACAGCTCGCACCTGGTCAGTGAGCAAAGCAAGGCATGCCAATGACCTTTTCTGCCGGATTGGGCAGCGGCCCTGCTTTCTGAGACCTAAATCTGGATCTCACTCCAGATCGTCGAGAGGCACCGGGTCTCGGAAATCGACGAAATGTGATGATTGACAGATGTAGCGTTGTACAGTCGCTTCTGTGGGCAGAAGACTGGACGCATCACAGGACGTTCAATGAGAGTTCGGAGATTTCTTGGTTACATCCGAGTGAAGTGAAAGTGAAAGGCCCTAACTCGGCAGCGAAACATATCCGGCAAGGATGTCGTGGGGCAATTCAAGATCTGTAAGATGTCATGGAAGTCAAGCCCAACGAGAAGGCAATCTCCTATACTGTGAGGCAGATAACACCGCCAGTGAGCCTTTCATGCCTGTTTAAGCAAGAGGTGATGTCGCGACATGAGTTTGGTGTACGGAGTACAGAGTACCTGCAGGAATGCTGAGCACGTCGCCAAGTCGCGCCGCGCCTTTTAACCGAGAAGACCGCCCGTGTGTCTGTGGGGAAAGAGAGCGGGGACAGACTTTCATCATCAAGTGCGAGCTTCCCTTCGATCGCTGGGACGTGGTCACAGCTTTGAAAGAGCCGCGGGTCACGCCAAATGAGTATTCTTCAGGCATGGCCGCCGTCTTTCTCTCATCACAGTATCCTCTTCCTAAGAACTGCACTTCTCCTCGCGTCTTAACAACTACATCCATCCTCTCATCCTTTCAGCACGCGACTTCTTGCCCACTATAACTCCCACATATTCGCCGCGATGCCTTTCACTTCCCCGTCATGGGTTCCCCAATTACCAGAGATACCGGACTCGATATCTGTTGAGCGCTTCATGTTTGACGAGCAATATGGTCGCTTTCCTCTTGGATACTCCAAACCCCTGTTTACCTGCGCACTGTCTGGACGGAACTTCACTGCCCTGGACATGAAAGAGCGAGTTGACCATCTCTCTCGTGCACTTTGCGAGGAGTTTGGTTTCAAGCCAAACGAAGGGTCAGAATGGGACAAGGTCGTGGCAGTCTTCAGCTTGAACGCAATTGATTATCTCACCCTAGGCTGGGCTGTCCACAGGATAGGCGGAATCCTTACCTGCGTTAACGCAGCGTATAGCCCTTCTGAGCTGGAATACCAGATGAATGACTCCGGCGCAAAGGCAATCTTCACCTGCTTGCCGCTACTACAAACCTGCAAGGATGGTGTCAAAAGCTCGAAATTGCCCAACGACAGGGTGTATCTGCTACCACTTCCATCACAAGTCACTGGTGGCATGTCCAATCCTGGACACAAGACGATTGACGACCTCATCCAATTTGGCTCGAAACTTGCTCCGATCAAACCATCTGACGAAAGCTGGAGTCAAGGAGATGGCCAGAAACGCTGCGCATTTCTTTGCTATTCAAGTGGGACTTCAGGGCTACCAAAGGGTAAGCACAAGCTATTTCCAAAGGCTGTACAAAGTATCGCTAACGTTTCGCTGCTTAGGTGTCATGATATCGCACTACAACGTAATTGCCAACACCATACAAATCAACACCCACGAAGCTCCAGACAGGAAAGCACTTTGCGAGAAGAACAAAAATGAGCACTATACGGAGAATGGCCTCGGCCTTCTTCCACTATCTCACATATACGGTCTTATTGTCATCGCACACAGTGGACCTTATCGCGGCGACGGTGTAATTGTGGTTCCCAAGTACGACTTCAAGCTGCTGCTCTCGTCAATTCAGGACTACAAGATTAACATGCTGTTCCTTGTGCCACCCATGATTATCCACTTGACGAAGCAAAAGGAGGAGTGCAAGCAGTATGACTTGTCAAGCGTACGTGGATGCTTTACCGGAGCAGCACCTCTCGGAAAGGAGACCGCAGACGATCTTGGAAAGCAATTCCCAACCTGGGAGATCCGACAAGGGTACGGTCTAACGGAGACCTCAACCGTTGTTTGTATGACAATGGGCCACGACATATGGTTTGGTTCTTCTGGTTCGATCCTTCCGGGCATTACTGCTCGCATTGTCACTGTGGAAGGCAATGAGATTACTGGTTATGACCAGCCTGGCGAGCTCTGGGTCAAATCTCCTTCTGTGGTTTTGGGCTATTTGAACAACGACAAGGCGACACGAGAAACATTCGTGGACGAAGTTGATGGGAGATATATGCGAACTGGCGATGAAGCAGTCGTTGCGAAGAGCCCTCAAGGTCACGAGCACATCTTCATTGTGGATCGTATCAAGGAATTGATCAAGGTCAAGGGACATCAGGTAGCGCCAGCAGAGCTCGAGGCACATCTTCTCACACACGAGGCTGTCAACGACTGCGTGGTCATTGGAGTGCCTTCGGACCGAGAAGGAGAGGTACCAAAGGCTTTTGTGGTCAAGCAACCTAGCAGTAAAGGAGATGATGCAAGTCTGATGAAGGCCATTGCGAAACATGTTGAGGATCACAAGACCAACTACAAGTGGCTCCGAGGAGGCATTGAGTTCATTGATGTAGTGCCCAAGTCACCAAGTGGGAAGATTCTGCGCCGGTTGATGAGGGATCAAGAGAAGGCGAAGATGAAGAAGCAGGGCGCGAAGCTCTAATTCCTCAAGCTTGAGAGTTTAACAGCGATGCTGTGGCTTGCGTGGAACTTCTACAGCGTCACAACGTGTATATAGTGGCAATGTATATTCGACCCAAGCCCTCTCCACTGGACTCACGTTGAAAGCTGCCGTGGACTACTGGACAACAATGGATGGAGGTCTTTCGGGTACAGTTGCTTGATTCTCGGTCCACCTCACTACCTTACCCTCACTGGAGCCAGCCAAGTTCTACAGATTGCCAGTGATTGAATCTCCAAAGCGGGATGGTGGTCGGTTGGCTTCTACGTTGGTTCTTTGTGCTGAGATGCTGCCACCGCTGGCAATGTTTTATCAGGTTGTCCTGAGGTCATGGATCCAGAGATTCTCTTCACATGCCAAAATCTCCCGGCTTTGCACCAAAACTGCCCGACATCGGCTCGCTCAATCTAGCCTTTTTGGTCACTAACACGATTATGATCATGAGCACGGAACGTCGCATATCGATATTCTAAAGGTATGAAAAGAAATAGATTCTTGGCGCTAAAGCGCTTAAAAGGGAAACCCGCCCTAGCTCCGGGATCTCTATAGTTAGTAATTAACCCTATAACCCTCGATTACGTAATATAAGCATAGAACTTTAATTTCTCTCTTAGCCTCTTAAACTTCTATTCTTTCTAGCCTCTTTACTAGAGAGTCCGTAGCGTTTACGACGTAGCTATCGAGAGGTTAACGAGTCGATAGCTATACTACTCGCTAAAGTCGGTTATCTTCGCGCCTTAGCTCTAGAGAGGTCGCTAGATACGGCGATATAGCCTACCGGAGCCGATAGCGTCTTCGCTTTAGCTTAGATAAGGTTTCTATACTACGGTTATATATCCTACCGGAGCCGATAGTCTCTAAGTATTAGCTTCGAAGAGGTCGTCGTCCTACGGCTATATAGCTTACTAGAGCCGATAGTCTCCTCCCTTCGGTTTACTCGGCCCTAAAGAGGTTACTATACTACTACTATTATACTAGCTCGGAGTTTATTATCCGTACGCTTCTTAATTTATATCTATATTAGCTTAGAGGAGGACTATAGACTATAGTAGTATCCTCGCTCGGAGTTTTTAGTCTTAGCCGATTAGCGCTATATTCTACCTCCCTTACTAGGGAGTTATATCGAATAAATAAATGTCTACGATCGCGATACTATACGGTAAGTACCCTATTATATCGAAAGGATATACTCTAGCTAACCTAATTACTAAAGCTATAGGGAGGACTTCTCTATTCGAAATCTTATATTATAGGAGAACATTTTCATTTTTTAGTATCGTATTAGTATATAGCTACTAGTAAAGAGTAATACCGAAA
>KZ109852.1:146291-185555 GCA_002116395.1 Ramularia endophylla | reverse complement strand
GGGGGGGGTGAAACTTACACTTCGGATTCTCCTTAACCAGCGCCTTGACCTCATCGAAGATCGCTGTGAGAGTATCATCGTCGCCAGCTGGTTCTTGATCATAGCAGTCCTCTTCGTTTTGGTCGTCTTCATCGCTATCGTCGGCATACACTTTTCCAAACTTCCGCTTGTATGCAGCACGTTCCTTTTGCTTCCACATCTGCTTCTCAGCCTCACTCTGCGTATTCTCAAATATCTTCTCCCGTCTCGCATCTTCCTCAAGCCGAAAGACCCGACGCTGTAGCTCCATGATCGTTTCATCCTTGGCTTCGATCTCAGCTTCACATTCCGTGTGGTCAACCTCAGCTGTCTCCTCAACTTTCTTCACGACTTTCTTCTCAGCTTTCTTCTCTTCCTGAAGCTGAACGAGCTTATGCTGAAGCTCCATGATAGTTTCCTCGTTAGCTTTGACCTGCCCCGTCAACGTTTGCGTTTGCATGCCAAACGTCGCGAGCGCTTTGCTTGATCGTATTTTGAGCTGTTGAGCCACAGCGCTGGCGTTTGGGTAGGCTTTGAGGACTCTTTCGTAGCTTTCGACGATTGCACGGAACTCGGAGAGGATTTCTGATGACGGCGCCATGCTGGCAGGTAGGATGGAATCAAGTATGGGATGGGAGACAGCTCTGATGAAGGGAAGTCAAGGTTGGTGATGAGATGATGTTTGGGATGAAGGTTGTGTGGAGAAATCATGAAATGCTTGTGATAGAATGAAACGCCATTGATCTCGTGTCAAGTGAGGTGAAGCGTCTGGGCATTGCGGGTGTGCTCTGAGTGAATGAGAGTTGAGCCTGCCGTATTAGGAAGCAGCGCGATTGCATGTGATGAGGAAGGCCGTGAAGATGTACGATTGCGACCCAGTGGGAGTCCTGCTCATTCATCATCTCAAAGTCAGGCCTCATCCAGTCCTAGGCCTGTCCTGCTTCAAACCTCTAGATCCCGCTTGTCGACGTGCGGACTGTCATCAATGAGCTACTGCCAAACATGTACATTCAGGCATACCTGCGGCTTGCTGGAACAGTGGGATCGCCGCGCTTCACTGCCGCGTCCTCGAAACTCGCAACGGTGACTCCCGACGCTCTATTCCTGAGGGCCACCGCAGATTGACAGAGATATCGATTTCATTGAAAGGCGCCGAGGCGTCGAGAGCGGCCTGATTGGCGCCTTCGCCACGATACATGACCATCGCGTATTGTGCATCTGCTGCATCTCCGAGCAGAGCTGTTTTGCCGTTGGAATCTGCGAGATTTCTGCGGCAAGGCAACCAACCTAGGAAAATTATTGTCAGCGACAATGAAAGGATTTCCGGACTTAGGCTTTCGTGTTATATTTACCGTGATTTAGCCTTGCACCATCTCTGCTCCATGGCCCATGAGAGGGCACTGTCAGAAGAGTGATGTGTATTTGAATTGATAGTGAAGAGCTTTCGACAGTGGCTTGTCGACGACTCAAGACTGCGATCTTTCCATGTCTGGCGGAGGGATCTTTAAGCCATTGTCTAGCCGAGAGAATCTGGGCAGTCTTCCTGGCCACTCTATCCTCGCAACCACTTTTCCTTGGATCAAAGCCATCGGCAAGGGGCCAAACATGCGAGAATCTCTCGAATGTAACATGTTGTCACCAACTACCCAACAATGGCCTTCCGGAACCTGAAAACGTTCTGTCAGCAGCTATAACATGTCTCTCCACCTCGCAACACCAACCTGTATCATAGCGCCACTCTTCTCTGGCGTGTTCATAAGCACAAAGTCGCCTTCCAGGCCAATGACGCGCTTTACAGCCGATTCGCCCACTGTAATCGGAATTTGGAAGCTCACAAGATCGCCAACTTCAATGCCTCTTCCCCGTCGGTAGTACTTGCTGATACAGAGCCAGTCATCGCAGCTGCTGATTGTAGGCAACATCGAAATGCCGTATGATGAGCTCACGAGGTAAAAGTATTCCACGAATATATGGCCGGCCAGAAAGACAAAAGTGATCCACTTTGTAAGGAAAATCATCAATTTCCAGTCCCAATTTGAGCCTTTGGGAGAAGCGGGAAGAGAAGCAGTGGAACCAGCAGTAGGAGGGGGAGGAGGAGAAGCTTCGGGCTTGTGTTGTATCTTGCGATATGTCGCTATGGGAGGTGCCTGTGCATTTTGGACCTTGGAAGATGCCAGGCGGACATTGCGCAAGACCACGGGTCTACGGTAAACGATGTTGGTTCGAAGTCCACGGAAAGCCTGTCTCAGCATCTCACTCGTCCTGGTCCCGTCAGAGGTTGTTTATAGCATTACGATGAAGGTAAGCAAAGTGTAAATGACATCGTCTGGAATTGAAGATTGGAAAGCACGCTAGTGTAACGGACGATCGACCCGGAAACTCTAATTTTTTCTTAGACTTGCGCATTTTCCAACTTCAAAAGCTTCTGCCTCTCGCAAACCATCGCACATTACTTTACTACAACGCACAATGCCAGTTCCCAAGCTCAAGGAGGCTCTGAACCGCCACAAGGGCGTGGATCACAAGCTTGAGCGCCAAAAGAAGCTACAAAAGGAAGCGGAGAAGAAGAAGCGCGCAAAGAAAGAGAGCACAGTCGATGTGGATGCGCTCGAGGCTGCTGCAGAGATCGACGAGGACAATGAAGCACAAAAACTCGCTGGTAGCTCGGCGGAGCTGAAGCGGGAGAAGAAAGCTGCAAAAAAAGCCCAGCAGGCACAAAAGACCAACGGCGAGGCGGATGGCTGGGAGACGGACGAGAGCGAGGACGACGAGGACGACGAGGACGACGACGCAGAGGACGGCGCGGAGGTAGAGCCGGCCATGGAAGATGAATCCGACTCAGACTCAGAGGAAGAGTTCACCAACGGCAACGACGAAGAAGACGAAGACATACCGCTATCGGACATTGAATCGCTCGCCTCGGAAGACCGCGCAGATGTCATCCCACATCAGAGATTAACAATCAACAACACCGCCGCCCTTACACGATCGCTCAAGTCCTTTGCGCTACCCTCCACACTCCCATTTTCCGCAGTTCAATCAGTAACATCCGCCGAACCAGTTCAGATCGCCGACGTCGAAGATGATCTCAATCGCGAACTTGCATTCTACAGACAATCTCTTGATGCTGTGACAGAAGCTCGAGCTCAGCTCAAGAAGGAAGGAGTGCCCTTCACCAGACCAACTGACTACTTTGCGGAGATGGTCAAGTCAGAGGAGCAAATGGGCAAGGTGCGGTCGAAGCTGCTTGACGAGACTGCGAGAAAGAAGGCTAGCGCAGATGCGAGACGGCAAAGAGATCTCAAGAAGTTCGGAAAGGCAGTGCAGGTTGCCAAGCTGCAGGAGAGGCAGAAGGAGAAGACAGCAACACTGGACCGCATCCAAACGTTGAAGAGGAGTAAGTCTCGAATACAGAGAGGAGAGAAAGATTGTGTGCTAACTGTTCACAGAACGCCAGGGAGCAGATCTCACTGCCAACGAGGACGATACATTCGACGTCGCTGTCGAAGACGCAGACGTCACGGCCAAGGCAGACCGCGCAACACGGAGAGCAAAGGGTGCGGCTGATGGTCATAGCAGAAAGCGACAGAAGAAGGACGAGAAGTTTGGATTCGGTGGAAAGAAGAGATTCTCGAAGAGCAACGATGCAAAATCGTCCGCCGATTCTAGCGGGTTCTCGGTCAAGAAAATGAAGGGTGGCGGCAAGCCCAGACCAGGCAAGAGCAAGCGTGCGAGGACGTAAGAGTGTTCGTTCTGGCAATAGGAAGCCTGTGGGAGTATCTTCGCTATATTGTACATTGATACCCATCGATGCATCTTTCACATGAGGCCAGCTGCTATACCAGGTATGTTTTTGTTGAAGAAGAGGTGATCCTTCCTATCGAGCCCAAGCTCTTCAGCTGCTATTCTGTTGAGCTTCTTTCTGCTAGCATTCTTTGAAGTGGTATGGCTAAAACGGCTCGGAGTAGCATGAACCGTCTGCACATAGACTATAGTCCTCGCTGCCCTTTCCTTATGCATGGCTCACTTGTACTTCGGTCCCCGAAGGTTTCTTTGTTCGACACCTGCACACTCTTTGGTGTGGTGGATAAGATCCGGGAACACAAAGAAACCGAGAGTCGCTATCGCTTCCACATACACTATTGGCTGCAATCCTTGTAATCATTTCCAGGATTCTCCAGATCTACCAGCTAGACCGCATTCTGGGAGATGCTCATCAAAAGCTGCACATGCCCTTTCAACACGGACCCACCCGACATCGAGGTCTATTCCAATCTCTTGTCTTCACCAAATAATACCCCTTTTGACGCTGATACCCAGCAACTTGGTTGTCTGACACAGGGTCGTGGCAGGGTAAGTTTCACCGCCTGACTCCGAGTGAGTTTTACTGACATCGGTGGCCTGTCACTAAAACATTGCCTTAGCCTAAATTGTTGACTGCTGAGTGGTTGTTGTGTTTTGGGGAGAAAGCGTCAACCAGTCGTTCGTCGGTTACATTGTCGGTCGTAAGACTTCACTTTATCTGTCAGTTGCAGTCTGGATGCAAGGAAGGCAGGATCTTCGTTCGCTCCTCTCCAATTTATCTCAGCAATCAACGACCCCCTGGAACGTTCTCTGTCTGACGAGAACTGTTGAACTTACTACCAAAAGACATCAAAATCCAATCAAGAACATGGTGGCACATAGCGAGTACGCCCTTCTCGACCCAGTACGAATCCCGCTCTCACTCTACGAACAATCGATCTAATGATCTCGCAGTCTCCAACCACCACACCTTCCGAATTCTCCGAAAAATGGCTCTTCCAGTGGCATTATGTGATCGACAGGATCCCCTCTCCAAATGCTCGCGCCCTTTACATGATGCCATACACAACTTTCAACCACATCCTCGATCTGGTTCTCGAATTTGATTCGGAAGCCCTCTGCTTAGGACTTTCTGTCCAGGATTTCAGATCAGAGAAGGCTGAAAAGGTCACCCAGTCCCGCAGGAGATACCTGAATCCTTTTACTCCAGCTTCACAATTACGAGAAGCTGTAAGGGAGACGCTCGAGTTCTGTGATCAAACTCTGGGGTATTTTCCGAATCACACGTTAACGGAGCCACGAAGCAGATCTAGGATCGTGAGGGAGGAAGGGCAGCTAGTTGAGTTAATCGATAAAGTGGAGGAAGCGAAGAGGCAGGGTATCTGGTATGGGACAGGCAGGCGGCGGTCGTCAAGAAGACGAATTATAATGTGGGTTCGAAAGGTGTGGAGGCCTCTGTGGGAGACTCGAAGTAGACTTTGGTGCTTTTGATACTTGCTTTTGATGAAGTGAATGACGTTATGACACCCTTTTGCATCCCACCACGATGCGATTCAAGGCTACTTCAAACTCAGGAACCTAGACAAAACAGGCAAATGTGCCCTTCGTATGCTCTCCGCTGCAATGACCACATCTCTGCCAACCAAGTTTCTTCTCAGACGTCAAAAAGTAGACCGGTGCTTGCTTGGGTCGAACTTGAAGTGTGTGCGAAGAGAGTGGAGCTTATCAGGAAAGAGCTCGGTGGGTGCCATCTCCGCCTGGCCAGAGCCGATGGTACCACTGCCAGACTCATCGTCTCCGCGGCGGGGTGGCACCGCCCACGAGACCCCTTGGCTGTCAAATCGGCTGCCGTGCGCAGCGACCCAGCTGTCTCTTGGGCCGTCCATCCAGCTCGGGTGGCCATTGGAATAGCGATGAGCATCTTGCGCAGACTTCTTGAATGGGTGATGAACACGTTGCGGGGACTGCTGAGGAGGCAGAGGAGCACGCGGCACCTCCTGACCACCAACAGGCTCCGCGGTCTGTTCCGACGCCGTCAAGGATCGATCGTATTCTTGGCGTAAACGCGGGTGGGAGAGGATGTGGAAGGCGTGGTCGAGCTACGCGACACATTAGCAATTGGAAAAATATGGGGAGTCACGGTGCTACTCACGTCAATGATTCTCTGCTCTTCTTGACGGTAATCTTCTGCTTTAGGTTCTTCGTAAGTCAGTGAATGTTTTGGCTGGCGAAAGCCGACGTAGTTGGCCTTGATGGTCCGGATATTTGCGTCCTGCGGCACCATCAGGATGTCGTAGTGGGTTCGGTCCATGGTTCCTGGTTCCAGTCCTGTTGGTCCAGCGTGGATGTCTGTGGAAGAACGTACGAGAAAAAATTGGCGAAGTAATGTTACGGGCTTTGCGGGGCAGGTGAGGTTCTCATTCACTTCGTTTCCAACCCACCCCAACCGCAACTTTGACGCATCAATCCGGATAGGGCCGAATCAGCAAGAGAACATCGCTTGGGCAATTGACGCGTCCTGAACCTCCCACAGTTCAGGTTCGTCTGTGTATGGCCTCTCACCACACTGCATGGCATTGAGAGGTCCAAAGCGCCTCCGCAAAGCACAGTACCAGCGAACGCTGTCTGATCGAGAAGAGCAGTCATAGTGGCTCACCCGGAAAGGACCAGGGATAGTCGAATGCTCTCATGAAGCGCAACGCAAGCTAGACGGATGATTTCATCGTGGCTCGCAGCTGGCAAGCTTTCCGAGATGCTTTGGTAGATCTTCGCAGGCTCATGCCGGGCATGACGAGTCTCAATCTCAACCATACATCCTCGCCTGCGATTTGCATCCACTGCCATCTCGACCATTGGGCTCATCCAGGCTGTGGCTTCGTCATCTTTGGTGGACTCGATCTGTTCCTCCATCGGCTGTAGCATTTGCAGCTCGATATAGAGCCCTCGCAGACCCGTCATTTCGTCGATGAAGAAGATCCACAGGTTCTGCCAGTCCCGCATTGCCCTTTTGTTGGCAGCGGGATGTCGCGGAATACGCATGTGCAACCGAAAGTGACGGAGACATGGGAGTCGCTGCGGTGGAAGCATGACCTTCAGGAACGTAAAGGCAGCGAAGTTCTGTGTGAACTCAAAAGTGTTGGCGCTGTACAATGTATGCACAGCCTCCGAGTAGATTCGGCGGCAGCTCACAAGCAGTGGCAACAAACCACTTGCCTGAGGGTACGTTTCTCGGGGTGCTGAGGATGGACAGACTGTAGAGTATCCTGAACAGATGTGATGGCTGCCTTGCTCCCGGACCCTTGAGGGCGACTGGCAGATGTGATGGAGAATACGGCTTTTTGGACTCTGTGCTGAGAGGTGGAGCACCATTCCTCCCAAAACCATCTCATATATAATGACCCGGACATCGTATGGAAGTTTGGAGAACAAGAGACAATCTTGCTGGTTATCGGTGTGTTGTTCGGTGCCTAAAGTCGAAAGAATATGCATTCTGTACCAGAGAGAAACTTGAGATGGCTCCAATGGGCCGGTGAGGGCTCGGGCTCTTGGCCTCTTAGCTGAGTTCAAATACGGTCCAAATGGGAGCCCAAGATGTGGTTCCACGAGCCAGTTTGCCCAAAGTTGTGAAGGGCTGAGATGAGAAATGGCAATAGTCAAATCGCCCCAATATGCTGGAGGTTGAGTGAGGTCAGCAGAAGGTTTAAGTTGGACGCTGTACCGATGATACTCACCTGAATCTGCCATCTTGGTGGGTCAGGCAAAGTGTGAAGTGTGACAGCTCTATCACATCCAAAATGGCAGTGTCGAAGAAGCAATAATCGCGCAGGCTAAGTGACGAATACGGGGGGTGTTGTCATCCCGCCGCTCCGCGATCCATCATCATATATATCTTTTATACCACTGGACGGTGCTTTAGGGATGGTGATAGGAGGTACTGAAAAAAGTCCATCATCATGCGAATGTGAGGCGACAAGGTGGCTTTTCGGCGCTCTTGATGGTCGAGATGTCGTGATTCCGTGGTTCTGCCCCTAGCACATGGATATTCGTGGGAACGGCAGATGGGAAGCAAGGTGCTGAGCGGTACCAATAACCCCGAATCACACATGTCCTACGCTCACGGATGACCGTAGTCAAAATTGGCCACCACTGTACTCGTTCTTTCGCAGGATTGTCAGGCTGTTGCTTCTGGGGAAATGAGGGTTGGTGAAACATTACCACGACTTTTACAGCCAAGTGTGCATGCCCAGAAATTTAGATAACACTCTCGATCACCTTCGATCTCTCCTTCCTTGCTCCATGGATCTATGAGTACACATTCTTATCACGAGGATACGACGATGCGGCAGATGAAGACGGAGAGAAAGCATGTCTGAAGTCCCAACCTTGCCCGAGGGGCGACTGGGTATTCACTGGCCGATATACCTGCAACCTCTGTTTACCACGTGGGAGGCAAATCTCAAGAACGAAGCATCATCTTTGGCGTTTCGCTATGCCGCATCTGGCATGGACTCATATGTATGAGACGCTATACAACGTCCTGAGACTCCCCCGATACTTATGCCGAGATGCCATGCTTCTTGTGGATATCGATGACCTTCTGTACCTCCTCGTAGCTGCCCAAGAAGATCCCGCTCCGGTCATGGATGTGTTCAGGAACAACATTGACCATACGTCGCATCTTGCTATCGACTGCTTGGCCGCCAGCTATGAACCGAGTCAGCAATACTCATAGCGTTTGCAGCTAAATAACTTACCGTTCTCAAACACCATGGCCATAGGTCCACACTCGTACAGGATTCGGAGCTTGCCCTTTGGAGATTTCTTGTCGGCTGGGTAGGCAAAGATGCCTCCATAGAGCAGCGTGCGGTACGCATCGGCCACCATGGAT
Source organism: Ramularia endophylla (assembly GCA_002116395.1). Taxonomy (NCBI): domain Eukaryota; kingdom Fungi; phylum Ascomycota; class Dothideomycetes; order Mycosphaerellales; family Mycosphaerellaceae; genus Ramularia; species Ramularia endophylla. Next base: position 176,845 of record KZ109852.1, on the reverse strand, counting down.
CCGATGTATCGTGCAGAATATGGTTTCTCCGCCTGCTTCAAGCCCTCCACCCATTCCTTTACTGGCTCGTCCCAGTATTTGCTGTTGCCTTCGTTGCAGCTGTAAATAGCGCGCTTCCTCGGCATTTGCATGTTTGGGTGGGTCAAGATGAACTCGCCCAAAGCGTTGTCCATGGTGAAGCCATTGACGGGACCGCCTTGCATCGTCATCACAAGCTGGGCCGAAGCTCCATACATTGTAAAGCCAGCTGCAACCAGCTCGCTACCTGGCCGAAGGAGATCCTCTTTTGTTCCCTTTGATCCCTCTGCGAGTCGGTAGATGCCAAAGATGGTGCCGACCGAGACACCGGCGTCCAGGTTACTGCTACCATCTATGGGATCGCAAGCCACAGCGTATCGTGCGGAAGGACTTTCCTCGAACACAATTGCCTCTTCCTCTTCCTCGGATACGAGGACCCGAACACGACCACTCGATCGCATCGCAGCGATGAAGATATCATTACCAATCACATCAAGCTTCTTCTGGTCATCTCCGGTCGTGTTGGAGGACCCGGCCAGACCAGAGAGGTTGATTAACGATGCTCGACGAATGTAGTAAGCAATCGACTTGAACGAGAACTGCAGAGCGTGGCACAATAGTCTATGCGAAAGTTGTCAGCGAGCTATTGAAATTGGATAGACGCTGCATACGTGAAGTCTCCCGTAGCCTCTTTGTGCTTGTACTGCTCCTCGCTCAAGTATCTTGATAGTGTGACGATTTCCGTGTTGATCTTCTCGGTGCCCGCTGGGCCTCCTTCTCCGTAGTTGGCCATTGTGTAAGTCTTTCGTTGGAGTGTGTGAGAGCGACTCGGACGGAAGTATGGATCAGCAGAGATGTTCGGCTTAGTTGCGTATGATATCAGCGGTGGAGTACGGGAAAGCTTCCAATGCCTGCTGACCTGGTTGCTGGTGACGGCTCGTGAAAAGGACAGAATGAGAAAGAAGACAGGAAGATCAAGGGAAGTGTTGTTCAGTCTTTTGGGATAAAGCCTCTACCTCTAAAAACCGCTCTATCTTACCAAATGCCGCGGTTATGTTGGTCACAGCTGCCGTCAAGTGATTCCAAGCCTGAACGGCACGCGATAGAACGACGACAGCGGGGCATGGGAGAGGAGGGGCAGCTTCCCAAAGCCCGAAATTTCCCGCCTTCAAGCGTCCAAGAATCCGAAACACTCCGTGCCTTTTCGCAGTCTTCCGAGCGACTTTCCTTCGCTGTTATGCCGTCAGCAACCGCCACCACCATCATTACTACCTACTGTTGACGATGGCAATGTCATGGCATAGCCCATCATGCTGGCTACTTATCGAGATCAGGAATCGTCTCAAAATAATGCTCTCCTTGATGGCTGTTACCTCTTTACTTTGACGTTCTCCCATTCCAAGACAAGCAAGCCGTAGAACTCCTTAAAGTCCAGTATCGAGTGGAGATATCAGAGGCGCTTGCAAGACCAAAGGACATATAAATGCAGTGGAGGATCTCAATCCATGTCAGGATTCTTGCATCCAAAACAAACGAAGTGATACGATCGGCGTCCCGTCCCCTAGCAGAGTGCCTCACTGCATTGCGAAGGTATTAGGGGATCCAGGAAGATGCAGCTACTCCTCGAACGTAACACCCAAGGCAAACGAGCTTTTTTATCCACCAGCAATCTACGATCTTTCCAGGCATCGATATGCAGAATGATGAATGCGATATCAGAGCTTGGCCAGCCGAGTGGCACTCCTTTTCTCGTCAGCTTCCAGTCCATTTGCATCTGTTGAGCAAGTGGACACAATTTAGCGGTCTGCTATGTTGCACCGGTTGGTAAAACTCTCTCGCTCTGTCGAGGAGTACGCCTCTGGCAGCTTGTGCGATGTGAAACCGGTCTCGCGGCACGATCAACGCACGTCTTTCTTTACCAACCAAAACATCTGTCACCTCCGCCAAGCCCGTGATATTGCTCGTCGAAGACAGCCCAGCCATTTCTTCAAGAACCTCCATCTTTCGGCAAGATCTCCGGGTTGATCATGCAAGGCTACGAGGCCATAGACTTCATCCTGAAGAGAGAGACAAAGCCAAGCAGGGTCACTATCACTCCACACCCCAAAGCCCAGCTTCGCCCAATGTCTGGTCAACTTCTTATCTGCTTCGAAAACGTTGTATCGAGAGCTGTCTGTAGAGTCGGCTTGTAGGAAGATCACACTCTTCGACGGCAGCCCAAGAAGGGACAATGCTGAACGAACAGCAACAAGGCCTCTTCCCCTGCCCCTTTGTACCTCCTCCAGCCACACTTCCTCCACGAAGACAAACCTTTGAGCTTCATCCAATTGATTGGCTCTGTCCTTGAAGAAGGTCTCATTCGAGAGAAAGTTTTCAATCTTGTTTATCTGGGCTCCCGAATGCATGTCGTCAAAGGCCAAGGCTTCTTCCAGCATTTGTCCTGCATCGATTGTATCCATGGTCGCTTTATCTAATGTGTAAAGTCGGACATGTCCAATCTTGATCATACTACGGTCAAGCCTGATGACCGCCGAGTACGCTTTGACATTCGGGTGCTGCTCCTGGCATTTGCTCTCGCCACAATGTGTTTGTGTCAGCTCCACGACAATGCCGTTGAGCGATGTCCTCGATTGCGTTGGTGACATCTCGGCGTCGCCAAGCTTTTCTAAATGGAGTGAGATGATGTCGGTGGTAGGTAGTGGACCGTGTAATGCGAGTCTGTGAGATGCTGTCAAGGTGTGAGTGTCGTCAGCGTGAAAGGCAAGGGAAGCACGCGCAGTGGCGACTTTCGCAAACCGGCTCTCTAGACACCAAGCAGTGTTCGCGAGCGAATGGAAAGCCTGAGTATGTGTTTTCCACTTGCAATGACGGAGACCAGGCTGAAGCGAGGCTCTTTAGCCTTGAAATTTCCTCTTCTGATGCCTCCAGATGGTGTAAAGATGGCGCTCCCAATGGCTTCAAACAACGCCACCACCAGTAAGAATTCGGGGTTCGCAACTGGTTGTCAGGTAAGGTACTGAGCTTCAGGTTCTCCTCAGGAGTAAAGTCCGAGATGGGATCTTGATGGCAAATTCATGGCTACTGCAAATGACAGCAAACATGGTTAGGTTCCGAGAGCGACAGCAAATAGCAGCATGATCAGCATGGCCGAACCAGAATCTTCCGACGGATTCGTCCCATAGTTTTTGATGGAGTCACATCCGAACGTGGTGTGGAGAGTTATGAGAGAACGCGCAACGGACATCCACTGTCTATACGCTCGTCAGAAGGTGGCACGTGCCTTCGAACCCCTGGAACATTCGTTACACATACGTAGATAGCGAACATATGGAAGACGTTGGGCAGATTGTTCGGAAAGACCATGCATTAACGAATGATCATTGTTCTCGCCCCATCCACAAGGATCCTTGGACATATAAGACTTTTGCCACTAGCAGGCATACATCCTCTGCAGGGCATGAAAGGTGCTTCGAGCTTTGGCTGTGTGACGACCCGATATCAAAGGTCTCTCCACCGCCACCTGATGCCTGCCAACTACCCCCTCACAGGTCTGCCTGACTTGCTTGTCGTCTCTGTTTCGTTGGGCCGCTAGAAGCACCTCAGATTGGGGAGCCAGGTCCCCGGGCACGATCCATCATCAGTTTCGCGATGCCGGTAGATGAGAGCAGGTCATGTGTAGCCGAGCCCTGCGAGCAAGCGTCGGGGGGAGAGAACTCCGATGACATTACTCGCTGACAGCTCGGGGGTGGTGAAGCGCGCCACGCTAGCCGAGCGCCTTATGCTGTCGTGGTTGTTTCTGAGTGTCGGTTTCGGCAGGTGGATCTCCATGGAGAACGGTACTCATCGTTCCCCACGCCACCTACTCCCAGGCGGGTAAGACTGCCGCAATGATCGGCAACGACATGAGCTGCCTCTGTTCGCCCTATGCTGGTCGTAAGATGCTCCAAGTTTGATTATTCCGTCTCACCTTACTTTCTCATGGAGCAACTTCTGGATCAATTTCCCGTCGTGGAGCTCACCACCAACTCGAGCTCTGAACAGGTACGTTACCTCGCTGTTCGCATGGTCACACCAAAGATCTCACAAGATGTGAGCAGAGCGGAAACCCGAAACCTTCGCCATCCTCGCCTGTAGGTAGCGAGCAGGGCAAGAAAATCATTGACGTTGCCTGCTGGCCGTGTCGGAAGAGAAAGGGAAAGGTATCTCAATCATGGCCATCAAGGAGAGCGAGTCTTGCTAACAACAATCGCGTAGTGCGGCGGTGAAAGGCCCTGTTGCTCTTCCTGCCTTCGACGGGGCGTTGACTGCGCCTATGAATTCGACGAAGGGCGTAGCAGAGTCGCTTCGTTGAAAGCCAAATTGGACGAATACACGACCCGGACGGAGAACCTTGAATTCTTGTTCGAACAACTGCAATCGCGAACCGACGAGGAGTCTTCTTTACTGTTGGCGCTTATCCGCCTCAAGGCAGACGTCGACAAGATTGTTGCGCAACTGAAGGAAGCGCCGGATGTCTTGTTTGCTAAGGCCGAGGATGGGAGCCCGCCAGTGGATCTTCTGGTCTTAATGCTGAAATGAGATGTCGGCGGCGCGTCCGAAGCTACAGCCTATTTTTTAAGGAGGGAAGTTTGGAAGAGGCCGATGTTGTTCACAAGCGTGTGAGCTGGAATACGATGGAACGACCCGGAAGAATTTGTGGGTGGCGATCTTCGTGGCAGAAGAAGTCCTGGTGCTTCATTGGCAGAAGTGTTGGTGGTGTGTCGACACGTCTAGCCAAAAAGAGTTAAGGCTGAATGTCGAGTGAATAATTCGATTGACCAACTTAATTATTGCCGATCATCAGTACTCCTGCGGAAAAAACTGAAGAACACGCCTGAGGCCATGAAGATCCTGGGAAAGTCAATTCCGGTTCAGTTTCCGAATCAAGCTTAAATGTAGGTAGATCGCACCGTGAACTTCGATGCGCGATGAGCGAACTTGATGGTCGTGCGGCTGATGTGGGCCGCCTTAGCTATCTCTGTACTGGCGTGAGCATGCAACCTACGTTTCCCTGCAAGGCCATCTTTGCAGTGCATGGCTTGCGCTTTCGGCTACCCCGAGTCAGTGACAGCTGGCGGTCATGTTGATGCAATATCGTCTCGGGACTTTCCGGAGTAGTCCAACAGATTTTGACGTCCAAGTTCGCTGCTCCAGCCTGTCTCACCGTTCCGGTGGTTTGATCGTCAGTACAAAAGTTCAGATTGGCTGGCTCGCTGCGAAGGATTGTGAGAACCAGCTCTCCGCATCGGGACGTGCAAGAACGCTGTATCACAGGAAACACAGAGCACAAAGATCCCTATCAACTCGCCAGGAGATACTCCGAGCCAGTGATTCTGGATAAAAGTGGAGCCCCGAAAGAAGTAGAGCAGAAACTGAACAGCCGCTTGACGTGCCTCAAATCAGTACGCTACGTAATCGGTCGCTTATCGATTTCTTCTTGTTCTTAATGAGCATGTCCGACCTGTGTCAGTAATGGAAGCAGCATTCCCCCTACGGTAACCAACGTATCCACTAGTGTCGGAGCCTGCGGGTGCGCTGCAGTTGGGCCTTGCACAGTGTAAGAATCGTCTCCTGGGATGCCCGCGTACTCCTGATCGTGATTGTCGCTGTCTGATTGCGTATGCGACCCGCTCTCTTGCATCGTATGCATCGCAACATATAGAAATGTGCCGCCGGAGAATAGTAATACGCAACCAACGGCAAACTCCGCGCTTGCGCTCTCGCCAAGCTCTTCGGTTGAGAAACCGAGAAGATTGATGGCGGACCAGGTGAGCAACGCGCCGACTGGAGCAGCAAGCGAGAAGATTGTCAGGTGATGCCTCGCTTGTTTCGTAGACAAGCCTTGTTTAAGAAGTACGGATGTAAGGCCGAAAGCCGCTGGCGCCCTGCAGGACGTTAGCACAACCATTCAAAGTATAATCACAGAATGCTTGGCTGCCCAATGGCGATGGCCGAGGTAGCATAGGGTGACGTGCTTGTGTATGAGCAGCGCAATGAATATCACAAAGCTAAGACTGCTGCTGGTAGTGGAGGATGCGCCCAACGCAATACCATCTGCCGCGGCATGAATGACCAAACCGACTGTGGTTGAGCTCGGCCGAGAGCTTTTGGTATCCGGTTTCGTAGCCATTGTATCATTCGTCGCGTTTGGCGAGTCTTCTGTCGATGTAGAATGTGAGTTGTTGAAGCTGAACTGATTGAGACTGACTTGAAAGCTTCGGGGCTGCGAAGGCTTGCTGGCATGTCGCGGCACCGTATCTGAGAATAGAAAGTGAAAGTCAGTGATTGCTAGACAACAAGCAGGGGCAGACGAAAGCGTTCAAACTGCTCGTTTTCCAATACGAGAGCTAGTGCTGTCAAGTCGGTAGGCTATCTCGTTTCCCAACAGAGGATCACGCCACGGACGATCACGCCGCAGAGGGCTGAGATCCGTCTTACTCACCAATCAAGTACATCAGGATGAAACCGCAGATGAGCGATACACCAATCCATGCGTGTGGCTCGCGGTCTGCAGGTGCTCCAGGCTCTGCATAATTGTTATCATCTTCTGCAGCATCCGTAGGACGAACCTCCGACTCCGCGGTGCCGAATCCATCATCGGGTCCGGTTTTTAGACCATCGATGGGACCATTCGAGTGCTCTGGATTGGCAATTCGTGCCCAGTGTTGTTGACTCTTGCCCTGACCCGCAGGGAATATTTCCGTCGAACGAATGCTCCTCTGACCAATTGCGAAGCTCCTCTCAGCATGGCTAGGCGAGTTCCCGCTCGCCTTGTATAGCGTTTCCACACCTTCTGGTATGATGACTATCAACGATGTGCCCACCAGGACGCCGGTTCCAAGTGCAGTGATCAATCGTAATTGTCGTGGAGAAAGGGAGAACGAGAGTGGAAGTATGCCGGCAAGAAATGAACTGAGTCAGTCAGACCTCAGCCTCTATCGTATCTGTAGGCGTGTGGGTATATCTTACGCGCCGCCCATGATGACGCCCAGCAAGAGCAATGTCCAGAAGCCGTCCACCATCCTGCCTGTCCGCCCAATGGCACTGTAAGCTCCGACTTGGACTTTGAACTGTTTCTGAGCTTTCCAGAGACCGTTATGGAGACATGAATGCGTTTTTCGATCCCAAGAGTCCAGAAGCGCCGCGTAAGTCGTTGAATGTCGTCTTGTTTCGTGTCAACAACATTCATCATCAAGTCCGGAAGGCAGTGCAGTGATGACGGTCGGTCTTTCCTCGGGAGACCAACTCTCAAACTCTCACTCCCCGCGTCCGAATCGCGCGGCGCGTTTCTCTTTCAACTTCAACTTCGACCTTGACCACGCCTGACTTCATTCAAGTTTTCCACCACAGCCTCTAACACCGTGACATCAACCTCATACGCTTGACACCGACACACTATCGACGCAATCGCGCCCCCGTTACCGGCATCATGAGTATCATCACTCAAGAGGACGAGGACGAGGAGCTCACACAGGAGCTGGAAGGCGTGGTCAAAAAATGGTCCAGCAACAGCAATGAGTGCTTCACCGTACAGCTCGTGCGTGGCGACGGGTCAATCAGTATGTCAGCACATCCAGAGTTCACATATGCCATTTACGGCGACGAAGAAGCTATTTTTGGCTATCAGGATCTGGATATCACCTTGTCCTTTCGTGCTCACGACCTTGAGCCGAAGTTGGCCGTCAATTCCAGCAGCAAATTCGTGGAACAGGGTGATGTGCGCCCAACAGACGTCACTGAGGGTCTTCGTGAAGTCATGCCCGAGTCCACATTCGATGGCAAGGCGCTCGAGGCTCCAGACTCTGGATTCAAGCCGCCCGGCGAGAAGATTCGGGACTACAAGCGGGAGGGACGCACATTTGAGATTTGGTGTGCAAGTCTAGCAGATCCGATTGCACGGCGTATACTGGAGAACATGCAGGCGCTTACGCTTTTGTACATTGACGGCGGATCTACACTCGAGCTTGAGCAAGACTGGACCACGCAACGGTGGAAGCTCTTCCTGGTTTACGAAGTCGACAACAACGCGAAAGGAAATGTCTCGCCCTATTCTCTCGCCGGCTATGGAACGTCGTATCGCTCTTTCACCTTTCCTGAGCGAGAGAAGGCAGTACAATTCGATGTCTTCTCCCCGAGCTCACAATCTATCGATGAGTTTCTTGTTCCGGCAGATGGCGAGACCAAGCAGCTTGGATCGACCTCAGATGTCAAATCTCCTCTTGACCTCCCAAGCCGGGAACGTTTATCACAATTTCTAGTCCTGCCACCCTATCAATCTGCTGGACATGGCCAGGAGCTCTACAGCGCAATGTACAAATACCTCACATCGCCGGACAACGTACGGGAATTCACCGTCGAGGATCCAAACGATGCATTCGATGATCTCCGCGATCGATGTGACCTGATGTACCTGCGCGCCAACGTACCCGAATTCGCGGCTTTGAGGATCAATACAAGTATTCCGGAGAAGAAGATGGAAAAAGACTCACTTATCCCTGTGGATCTCATTGTCCCACTCGATGTGCGCAAGCAGATCAGCAGAGACACCAAAATCATGCCACGCCAATTCGATAGACTTGTGGAGATGCACACGCTGTCGTTCATCCCACGAGCTAACCGATCGCGAAGCAGAATCACCAAGAGAGAAAAGACCACCAAGCCAGAAGACAGGGCCTACTTCTTTTGGCGTCTGTATGTCAAGCACCGTCTTTACGTCTTCAATCGTGACCAGCTGGCTCAAGTGGAGCATGCGGAGAGAGTGGAGAAGCTGGAGGCCGCGCTTGACAGTGTGTTGGAGAAGTATGAAGAAATCATGGACGCTGTCGAGGCGAGAGAGAAAGCAAATGAGGAAGACGGGGCTGCAAGCAGCGCGAAAATCCCCAAGCGCAAGCGTAGAGTCATTGAGGAAGATGACGAGGATGGCGAGCCAGGCGCCGAACAGGACAATGTCCCATCGAGCACGAACGGTCGTAAGAAGTCGAGGACGTGAATCGCGAGAAACCCGGCTGGGAGAAATGGTTCTGTAAATTGTATTCAGCATGGCGTTGGGGTGGGAAAAGTGCGCACTTTGAATGGTAATATTCATCGCCTGTTGAAGAAGGGAACATGCAGCGTGTGGTGGCATGAGTCGAAAGAACAGCGTCGAGTGACAACAAGCGAGTGAGTATCACGAATAGGGGTGCTTTCAAGAACCATCGCATTGTGACAGCAGACATTGCTTTAAACATTTCACGCGAGGAATTTGAGCGAGATTTTCCGAGTTGAAAACTACCGTTTTTACCTACAACTCGAAATGCATCGATCCATTTTCATCTCCATCATATCAACTTTTCACACTCACTGCTTGTCGCTCTCGTCGTCTAGCTCTCACATCCAGGTCCAATATTTCTGGATAAGCTGCAATGCCTAGACTCAAACCCCTTCAAAGCAGGGAGTAAGACACGCAATATCACGAATCGTGGAGTCTTCAATCCGCGCTCCTCATTCGTTTCGTTTCCTTCGCATCAGTCGTGGTGTGTCAATGGTGGTAAGTCAAACCAGTAGTGTACAGTTGGGCAGTATTTTGGCCCCTGAAAGTGTTTCCCAAGGTTGTCAATTCGGTCGGTGGTCGTTTCGTTCAGGCGAAACTTCAGCGCGGCGATGCTCCGGTCTCGTTGGAGATGAGTTGTCGACGGGCGTACGCCAGCTGGGCGATGTAAGTAAGATGATAAATCCGGGGCAGGGACGATGTGAGGTAAATGGGAAACTCATGGGAGAGCGCGTGGTACAGGGAGAGTGAAGTGAAGTGTATCGACCAAAGGAAATGTGAAAGTGTTGGAAGTCAGCTGATCGAGTGGCTCACACACTCGACAACAAGCGGCTTACCTTGTCAAGCGTCTTGGCCAAATGACGGTGCTTGTTCACCACTTGGTCAATCTCAACGCAGGTGGATCCTTCCAAGATGATGTTGCACTCCTGTGGCAGCCAGCGTAGAATGTCAAAGCCGTTCGCGTACACGGTTGTGTTGCCACTGGTTCCGCTTCCATCAGCTCCTGGAAGCATAAAGGGCATGTGGATGCGACACTCTTTAAGTCCAGAGCAGTAGCGCAAGCTGAGGCGCACAGTCTCTTGAAAGCGCTCCAGAATGTCGTTATAACTCGGAATCTCCAATTCGATGTGCTTGATCTGGCGGCGTGAGCGCTGGTGCAGACACGCGAGAGTGCTCTGTGCGTTGTTGAGATCCAGTTGGAAATGATTCTCGCTGTACAAGACGCCCCGAGCTTCCTTATAGACCTCCTTGCTAACACTGAGGATGCTGGTCAAGAGCGGATCCTCGCGCTGATCGCGCCGCATGTCGCTCCAGGACTTGCTGTGGTCCATTTCAGGCTGCGCACGATTCTGTCTCGCAGCAGTGAGAACCACTTGGATATTGGTTGCAGCAGCGGTGATGCTACCCGGCACTGGCATTGCGGAGTGAATTGGCGCATTGGCGGGAGCAACGTTGACTGCTGGGGCGGCAGTGCCATTGGGAATGTTGGCCACTGTCCTGAAGCGACCGGAACCTCGTGCCCGCTGGGGTGAGTCGTCACTGGAAGAGCCACAATCTGGCTTTGGCAGCACCGAGTGTTGTCTTGAGAGCAGAATGGGATAAGGTCTGGTGAGACACGCACGGTAGATTTCCTATGCTTGAGCGTTAGCGACAGTCGCGATGAACTTTGTTTCCAACACTCCACGTACCAGCCTGATTTCGGTGGGCAGCTCCATCAGCCTGAAGGGTCTCTCGTCCTTGTCGGTGATGGGACAGATCGAATGATAGAATGCAGCAGCATCATCACGCTCCACTGCCTCCGCTGTCTTGTCCATATTTATGTCATCTTTGTTCATGTCGTCCACCATCGCTTCCTTGCCATTGTTCGCGCTGTGCCCCGCCACGAATTGCGCCTCATGGACCATATTTTCCAGGCTTGCGCTGCTGCGACTGCTACTGGCGCTGGCTATTCTGCTGCTTTGTCTGGTAGCGACACGCTTGGCGATTCTGTGCGTGCTAGGAGATGATGTGGTCGATGCTGTCGTTGATGTCGATGCTGATGCAGATGAGCCCGCTTGCGAGCGTGAGCTTGTGAGTACTGATCGAGCCATGTCACCGGCGACTTCACTTGCAATACCACAAGAGTAGCAAGGAGGCAACAGTGAGTGGGCACGTGTCGTTTGGGGTGAGGTTGTAGGTGAGTGAGTAGTGCTGTCAATTGTGATGCGTCGTCAAGCTTGCGAACTAGAACTACGAAGTACTTCGTAGGTTGCGAAAGTTCCCCAGCTCGCTCGCATGCACGGTCGTTTATCTCGCGTGCCTCGACGGCTGCTGCGCTGACGAAACTTGGAAGTGTGGAAGCAAACACTCGTGGGACATGTGTTTTCGAATGGCGATTACGAATTACGTTCATTACTATGACAATATAAGACTCCCGTGGGGAGAGGTAAACAAGCACGCCGGCTGTTCTCCATCTGATCTGATCCCTCCGCCTCTGCGCCGAATCGCCTTCTGGGCATTGAGACTCATAGATCTCTCCCGAAGCGAAGTGCTGCTTCCAGCATGTGGCAGCAATGTGGACCGCGGTGCATGTGTTCATGTTGATCACGAATGCCGCCTATTATCTTACACCTCTTCGTACAGGTCGTAACAAGACCATGCAGACCCATAGAGTGCCCATGCCCACTGCCATTTTTGAACGCCGGTAAAAGGCAAATAAAAACAAAAGAGAAGAGTGCGTACAATCCCGAATCAGCCAAACGATCCATTGAAAAGATCTGGGTATCAGTTTTCCCGAACGCCGTTTTTGATGATTGAAATGCAATTTGGAGGGTGTCGAAAAGTCTTCACATCGATGAGTGTCCTTCTTCTTCCTCCTGGCTATCTCCGTCTTTCTGTGGGTTATGAAAAGATGGTGGGGTGCTCATCTCGGAGTTTGGAGTAGTCGTGTGCAAGGAGCGAGGAACCTGAGGAGTGCTCATTCCAGAGTCGTCCGTGGCGGTAAAGTGCGATAAGAGAGAGAGCTGTGGTGACTCGGCAGCGGAATTCTACTGCTGCTGCTGAGCCCACATCTCCGGACCACGCATCTGGTTGTAGTGATCAATTGGGCCAGTGCTGTGCGGCCGCTGCACAGCGTTCTGGTGGTAGTACATTGTTGGTTGGGGCATCGTGGGTTGGGCGGTGTACCCGTTGCTGTTGACGTCCGCTGGGTATGCGTAATCGCCCGTTGTAGGAATTCCATTGTGAGGAGACTGCCATCCCCCCATTGCGCCATTCAAATGAGGGCTGTTGTGGTTACTTGTGGTCTGCTGCTGACCGTTGGTAGCCGGTGGTTCCAGAATCTGCGGTGGGTTGGAATAACCAGAGGACGGGTTGGAGGTGAGAGATGGACGGCCTTGAGAGCCATTCGAGGGCATCGGATATTGGGTATGTGCTGGTGACTGCGGGCGCGGAGAGGGTTGTAACCTGTTGTGCATTTGAGCCTGAACCATAGCAGCAGGGTTCATGGCGTTTGGATTCATTCCGCTAGAGTTCATCGCATTCATGTAGTAGTCATTCGACGGCCTCTGCTGCATTGGCACACCGTTCATGCCTGCTGCCGGCGATGCTGAAGCCTGTCGGTCAGGTTGCTGGGGAGGCATGGGGGATTTGGCATCTCCCGAGAAGTCGTTCTCCTCATCGGATCCTCTCGAGCGCTGGTTATGAACGGAGGCACGGGAGGCAAGTGCTGCAGCGGTGGCAGCTTCGGATTCCTCAATAGTACCGGTGTGGTGATTTTGGTGGCGTGTAAGGGTGGTGCGGCGGGTGAAGGTCTTCTGGCAGTCTGCATAAGGGCACTTGTAGGGCCTCTTTCCAGAGTGGATGCGTCGGTGACGGGCAAGCGAGCTGGAGTCCGAGAAGGGCTAGCAGGAACTGTCAGCATAACTTATGCAGGAGGCATTGACGGAAAGTGAGTGTGAAATACCTTGCCGCATCTCTCGCACATGTGAGGCTTCTCGCCGGTGTGCACGCGCGAGTGCACGGTCAGAGCGGAACGTTGGATGAACTGCTTGCCGCAGCCGGGATGATCGCAGACGTGCGGGCGAACTCCGCTGTGGATGCGCTCTGGTAGAAGGCGTTAGCGAGTGTCATTACAATCCCGAAACAAGGGCAGTCGCACCATGACGCGCCAGGTCACTTCTCCGCGCAAATCCCTTCTGACACGTTGAGCACGCAAAAGCTTTCGGAAGACCAATACTGCCAGTGCTTGCTCTGCCACCATCGTCCGGTGGTGGAGCAGATCCAGATCCCATCGTTACAGGCTGCTGTTGCTGTTGCTGTTGCTGCTGGTGATACTGCTCTTGCACGGGCGTGGGCTGATATGTGTGTTGGAGGAGAGACATGCCGGTTGGTTGTTGTTGGTGTTGGAGTTGAGATGGAAAGTTGGAGAGTGCAGCGAGCTGCTGGAATGTCGGCGCCGCGTTTTGGGGGGTCTGCGACGAGTATCTCGAGTGGTCGGAGATGTGAGGAGATGCGCCGCGATCTGAACCAGTTCCCTCGGACTTGATCCTGTTGTTGTTCGCGACGTAAAGGTTTTGGGCGTAGTTTCCAGCGCTCATAGCCACTTGCGGTGGTGCCAGCTCGTATTGCATTTGCATGTTCCGCCCAACTGGAAGGCCTGTGGAATTGCGGTTAGTAAGAAGATGGTTGATATCCATGTGTGCACCCGTGAAGCTATCTCGGCGCTTGCCCTGCTGCGCGAGGAGCATGTATTCGATCGACGGCAGCGACATCAACCCGATCTCGATCTCTTCTGTGGATAGATTGATTCTGCACGCCCAAAGGTTTGACTGACTGTAAATTTCTTCTTTCCGCCCTGACCGCCACGCGCGTGCACAAGGCAGCGGAGATGAGCCGGCAACCCCCTGTGTCGGCGGCGGGGACGCTGCGGGCGTGCGTTGTGCGAAAGAGGCCGAGTCGTCTGGCTGTGATGATGAAGGTGTGCTCGGTGCGCGTCTCGCGCTGTGCGCTAAGTCGGGCAGCGGCGATGCGATGCGAGGGCGAAGGCGGTGCGGTGACCTGCGGCAAGTCCAAACGCGTCCAGATATATTCTCACGGCTCGCCGCAGAGCCTGAAGCACAAGTGTAGGTGCGGGAGTGAGGTATATTAATCGAGCTCGTGGTGCAGTCGTGCAGTCAATTGAAGTGCAAGTCAAAGATCAAGTCCCAAGATCCAGGAGATGTAGATCTCTTCCAGCGGGTAGTCCCGCGTTTCACGCGGTGTATTTTAAGGAAAATGTACGTTGTAAGTGCTGCTTCTTCCTTCGCTCCTCGCGTCTCTCGCTCTTCTTTCCAGTCCAGTGCAAATCTGCGCAGCTGCGTTGGTCCAGTCTTCCACGCAAAATCGAATCCAACACGTGCTGATTCGATTTCAATCTCTCACTCTCACGACCAGATTCCAATCACTGGCTGCGAAACGATGGTCCAGCACGAGCCAGGCGTTCACCAGAGTATGGCTCTTTTTGTGGCGCCCTGTCGACGAATTGCTGGAAGCGCCGGTTTCAATGTGCCAGATGTACACTGGTGCAGACCTGTACAGTGATTGTGAGGGACGCCGAGCGTATCAGAAGACGTCGTGATGTTTCAGGGCTCGCTTTCTCTTCTCTCCCGCGTGGTCCTTCCTTTGCCCTTCGCAGTACGTTCCTCTCTATCCACTGCAAATCGCCCAGCGAGGTGCGTTGAAAAGCCCCGAAGAAAGCTCAATGATCAACCCGAAGCTCGATACCGTTGATGAGTGGATGAATGATCCCTGATAAGTATAGGAAACACTAGCGAATATGCCGATTCCAGACGAGTGTGGTAGGAAATATGCTGACAATGAACGACGTGTGTATTAACGATAATGTGATGAGATCCAAAGGAACGTGTGTGTGATTAGAGCAATGGCCAAAGCAAAGGGCCTATGCGGCAAGCCTTTAGTATATAGGGCACAGAAGTCTACCCTAAGATTGCAGTGCCATCCACGCACCGCAGTGACCGCATGCACCAGACTGCCCGGTGCCCATCGCCAGGCGGCAGATCTGCTGTCAAGGGCCGCAGTAGAGGTCGCAGCATGTGCCCGTAGCGTTGGACTTACAACACCAGCAATGCTGGCTGACGGTATTGGCATGGCTAAATGCCAATCCAAAACACGATTCGCGTGCAATACACCCTGGCACACGACATATTGCAAACCGGTTTGATACGCTGGTGTGGTTGCGAGCCCCGCTATACACCAGCGGACCTGCAGCAAGGCAAGGAGTTGACGTCTGCGAGATTTGTCCATTTCATTCACCTGAAGAAGGC
This sequence comes from Ramularia endophylla, assembly GCA_002116395.1. Classification (NCBI taxonomy): domain Eukaryota; kingdom Fungi; phylum Ascomycota; class Dothideomycetes; order Mycosphaerellales; family Mycosphaerellaceae; genus Ramularia; species Ramularia endophylla. The sequence goes on along the minus strand of KZ109852.1, from coordinate 161,458 downwards.
CGCTAGAAGCCTTCCAAAGCACGACGGATCCGACGCTATGTGGGTGACACAAAATTTCTACCGTAAAGCAACCGCAGAAGCAGCGCTGCAAAAACTGTCTAGTGTGGCCGTAGAAGGCGGATGGAAGACGGGAGAAGAGACGGCGGAAAGCGGATCTCATTTCTTCTGCCCCGACGGCTCGTGCACTGCTCGTCAAAAATGACAGAGACCACTCTCGGGTGTGTGCATTATGGCACCCTTGCGCAGATAGTCCATGGACTCCTGAGTCGCTGTATACGATGACGAGCGGCATGACCAATCCACGGCGAGATTGAAAGTTCTCTCGGACAAGTCTCTTGGGTAGGAACAACTCCTCCAGCCCCATCAGAAATTGAAACAATCACGACTGCTCGGCCGAAGTTCGAATCAATCAGCACTACTGCTCTACGATTGACTCATATTATTACTGCCCCAGGTGCTGCCATCCGGGTGATCGGTTGATGGGAATTGTAGACAAGCCAGGGAGAACCATGCAAGATTAACAACCAGGTATCAACGGCAAGCATTCGGCAAGCACCAGAAAAGGAACCCGAAGAATGATCCGAAATAGTGAATTCGGGATCCCGCCGCTGCGTTCACCCTTGCGATGTACGGTATGTCCCCATCAGGCTCTTCCTCCAAACAGAACTTCTGTATAAAGAATGTTCCAAATGACTCCTCTTTTAGAGTATGGCCAGAAGTTCGATATGCCAACCATTCGACGCGTGTCAACAGGGCGAAGCTGAAACAATCAATGGGAGACAAACACCTTGTTTTTAGCAATGTGTTTTCTTCGATGATCACCCTAGCAGGCGCAGCCACGTGGCCTGTCTATCTATGGGTACCCGCATTCCCCGTCATTTGCAAATGTGGGTACGAGCGTGAAGGAGAACTTCTGTAGCTTGTCGAGCCTGTCTGTTTAGAGACAACCACGATGAAAGATGTCACGGCCGCCGGGAACGTATACTTTACTCTGACTGTCCGTCATGCTTGCGTGATCTGTGTTCGGACGCCTTATCTGGCATGCGATCCGCTCCGAGTTGACATACCTACATGCATGATGCATGATATGATGCAGCTACGATGCTCCTTCGATTGCTCAAGCTAGGGACCTTGCACGCTGCTTCTCGGTTGACCCTGGTTCGTTCTGCTCTTGGGACTTGGGACTTGGAAACCGATTTTGACAGCTTGGAGAACTCCCCGAGAGCTAAATGTGGACTTCCTCTGCCTTGGTTCCTTTGTTTGGTCTGGACTTTTAAGGGCCACAATGTCCGGTTTTGTCCCGGTCTGGGAGATTTCGCTGATTACAGATGTAGGATACAGTGGCAGGACACGGCTGATTTTCATCGGGAAGTGATTGGAGAGGAACAGATGATGGTTTCTGATGCTAGACACTCAGTGATTCGTTGAAGGAGAGCGGAGCTGCGGCTAGCGCTCGTACAGGCCACCGACTGATTTGGCCGAGGACTCCACTGGGGCGAAGCCGTTTCGAAGGCGTTCCCTCATCCGATGCTTGGAGAGGCTGTATACAATTGCCAACTTTCTGACAAGTTAACTGCTCGCGTTGTTTTGAATGATGGACAGTGATATCCCAGCAGTCCAACCACACACGGGCCGAGTCTAAGTTATCTCTCTGGCCTTCGCGGCACCAGTGCTTCCGAGCTCGGAATCCAAGCACGAGCCGGTAAACACCCTGGTCGAAGGTGGCCGATGTGCTCTCGGCTGGCCCACGCCGCGCAAAATGAGAATGTGAACCTTGAGGCGTCATCTCTGGTTGTTGTCGCTTACTGGTGAGAATGACGAGGCCTCTTGAGGATCCAAGTAAGAAGTCCTCTGCAAGCGGGATGACCAAGTGTTGTTAGAGGAGGGGTATGAAGTGCAGGTGTGATGGAAGTGAGGTGCAGTCGACGAAGAACACGGTTGCGGGCACCACCTGCACCACGGAATGAAACCGAGCTCGGCCTCGGGTTACGATCATTTTTCAATAATGGTCCAGCCCCGCCATCCACTGGTCTAAAGAATCATGGATCAATTATTGACCATGGCGAGCACTTGCTCGTCTCCATATTCATACAATACGCAATCGTATCAACAGTCCTCGTTCCCTTGAAGCTCAAAACCACATCTATTCCTCTTGCATGGATGTGTTGAACCAAGCTCCTCACGCAATCACCTAAGCTTTGGCATCCAGAAACAGTCATTTTCCTCCAGACTTGTACCATCACACGACAAAGGCAGTAGGAATGGCGACAACCAATGGCGATGTCAGCTTCGACAGCATAGAATCCGCAGTGGCAGCTTTCAAGAATGGCGACTTTATCATCGTAGGTCGTTGCCGCAATACCGTCGTAGAGGGGCGAGGACTGATACCCACTACCAGGTCATGGACTCCACAGACCGCGAGAACGAAGGCGACCTAATTATCGCAGCGCAAGACTTCACGCCCGCTAAAGCTGCATTCATGATCCGCCACTCTTCTGGGTACATTTGCGCGCCAATCCTGCCTTCTCTTGCCGCAAGATTAGAGCTTCCTCAGATGGTAACCCACAATTCCGATCCAAACCGAACGGCATACACCATTACCATTGATGCTGCCGAGGGCGTGACGACTGGTATAGGTGCGCATGATCGCAGTCTGACTTGTCGGAAGCTGGCGGATCCCAAGGTACAGAAAGAGACGTTCAGACGACCAGGCCATATTGTGCCATTGCAAGCACGAGAGGGAGGTGTGAGAGTGCGGCCAGGACACACTGAGGCGGGTGTGGACTTTTGCTTGTTAGCGGGCAAAGAGCCAGTTGCTGTGATTGCGGAGATGGTGCAGGATGGTGATGTGATTGAGGGAAAAGCCGAGCTTGCGGGTGATTTTGGCATGATGAGGAGAGATGGGTGTCTGGCATTTGCACGGCGCTACGGGCTGAAGGTCGTGACCATCGAAGATCTGATACGGCACCTGGAAGCGAAAGACAGCAAAAAGTAGAGTTGTGTCTTGCTGGATATTTTCCATGTACAAATGTACAAATAAGACATTGCATGCTCACCTGCAAGCTTTGGATGCAAGGAGAATTTGGAAGTCACAGCCAAAGTATTTGGAATCTCGAACGAGTTTTGGACATTGTTCAAATTGTTGAGACTTGGCTTGACGGTTCAGAATCCACAGGCTCCAGGGATGTCGATATGATCGTAAAGTCAAGTCGGTCGTCTTAAGTACGCTCTCTCGATAGAGACGATGTCATTCAAGGCACTAGAAGCCTTTGGATTAGTACGGTTGCCGGTGAAATGGCAGAGATGCCCACATAACAGAGTGCTCGAACTGCGAAAACCTCATATCGACAGCTCTGACAGGCTCTTTGCTGCGAATGCCTTTGAATTAATATCAGCTGTGTCCACTTATTGCAGTATTGGCAGAGTTTGTCTTTGGGCATTACGAGACGTTTAGATCTGACACGCAGACATAACGGGAATGTGCAAGTTCCCATTCATCTGCTTGCATAGCTACAGCAGAGATACCCAACCCCAACGCCACGCTAACTTGACGCAATAGAATATATGCACCGATCATCCGCATTGGCGTGATCTGCACCACTGAAGCATTTCAGCTCTCGGAAGAGGAAGCTCATCACGATTCGCATCCCGCTCCATACCAAAAATCACTTCCGGGAATAGTCCTTGAGGATGCCAGTCATGTGCTTGTTGGTAGTCTTCATGCCTCCTTTCCGGACGACCTTCTTGCGCTCCTTCCTCTGGCCCAGTTTCTTGACCTCCTTCACCTGACTTGTCGGCACAATTCCCGCCTTCTCCAACTCATTCCTAATCTCGGTCTCGGTGGCGGGTAGCTTAGTCTTATTCCAAAACTCGCGGAAATCGTCGTCAATGTGTACGTGATAGGACGGCGAATTTGGCCAGACCATTTTGGGAGCATTGTCTTTGGTCTGCCGAGTCACCAGAATGGCCTGTTCTTTTTCCAGCGCATCGATCGCAGGAATGCAGTTTGGCCAGCCGTCTTTGAGTTCTTTGACAAGAATTCCTTGCGCAGTGGTCTGTCGTGCGAGGTAGTTCTTGAGCTCCTCTGCGTTGGTGACTGGGTGTGATGGTCGGTATTTGAAGCTGTCTTTGCCGTTGGCGCTTTGAGACTTGGGGATGAACTCCACCCGCTCGTTTCCTTGTAGTGCCTTGCGGATAAGAGGACCCTGGGACTTCACTTCCTCCGTAGGAAGGGAAAGGTAGTTGATCACATCGTTGAAGGCCAGCTCGAGTGGGTTCTTGGTCTTGAGGTAGTTGACGGCCACGTTGACTTGTGTCATAAGGGACGAGCCGCTGCCGGCGCTGGAGATGTGAAAGGCGGCATCGTGACTACGTTTTGCTGCCTCGGCGGCGGCGGCAGGAGTGGAAGCGGTGGAGGCGGCGGGTTTGGGAGTCGCGCGGGCGGAGTTGGAGCTGGAACCAGGCGGGCGCGACTGTCCTATGTTCCTCGTTGTGGCCGAAGCGATCTCGCCCTTGAACTTGGCAAGGGAGCTGGAGAGCGCCATGACGAGGTGTATGAATGTGAGTGGTGACCGTGCTGAAGGTGGCTCGGAGACTGCAGTTAAGCGTTCCTGAGCGTGGAGAGGGAGAGAAGTGAAGCCTGGGATGTCTCTCGCTGGCCGCTTCCTTCCGCATGTGATTTGATGAGTAAGACAAAACTAAGCAGCTGCAACCGGAACCTAAACGCCAAACGGCAGCAACGCGCATCAACACGATCACCACCTCACATCACTTCACCATCCCCGACGTCCTGCGATCTGCCAACGTCACGACACGTGCACAATGGTATAATTGCATGCGACCGCAATCATGAGAACCCGCGCGACCACCGGCGGAGACGTCGACGTCGCCTACATCGCCAGCATATTCGATCTCGCGGAACCAGATGTGCAGACCCTGCTAGAACAACCAACTGCTGAACTCGTCCATGAGTTCTTGCTATCCATCACCACCAAGGCCCAGGAGTATGACACTGCAAAGGCAGAGAATCTCCGTTTGGAAGTTGAACTTGAGAACACCATTCGCTCGACCGACGCCAAGGTCAAGGCCCAGAAAGCAGCCGTCACTCGTCAAGCAAATGAGGTGGAAGAGCTGAGGAAGAAGCTGAACGAGTCCGAGTCTGCACGTGAGACGCTGGCCACCGAAGCTGAGCAGCTGCGTTCGTCCAGCTCGGGCAGTACCGCGGAAACCCAGACTTTACGACACAGAATCGAGTCGCTCGAAGCATCTAACCGTGATGCACTGGCACTGGTGGAGAGCAAGACTGCCGAAAAGGACTGTGTCGTCAACGAGGTCTCCGAGGTGCACACAAAGTTGCTCAAAGCCCGTGCAGAAGTGAGCGAGCTCGAGCAGGCGAAGCAGTCGCTTGCAGATGCAGCCTCGCAACAAAAGTTCAAGGAACACAACCTGCAACAAGAAATCGCTCAGCTCAAGAAGAACAATGAGTGGCACTCGAACGAACTTCAGACACGCACACAGGAATTGAACAAGCAGCGCAAGGAGCGTAACGCCCGCATTTCAAGCTTGGAGCGTGAGCTTGAGGACAGCAATGCCACCGCCGAAGCGTTGAAGCGTACTGAGAAAACTCTGCGACAGCGTCTAGAGGAGATTGAAGGCAAGGCGAACGATGCGTTTTCACGCATTGCGAGCTTGCAGGAGGAAGCGGCTAGGAAGGAGCAAGGCCTGCGGGCCGAGATTGATGGCAGCAAGCGTCTGGCAGAGCTGCAGGCTCAGAATGCCGCGACTCACAAGGCTCGCTTACAGGAGGTGAACGCTCTTGTGGACCAGCTGAGGGATGATGCTGCGGAAGAGATTGGCCGTCTTCAAGCGGAGATTGAAACGGAACGCGCAGACAAGGAGAATGTGGAGCGTACTGTGGCCGAGCTTGAGCTCACGGTCGAGCGCCTACAACAGCAGCAGGTGCGATCATCCCGACCAGGCACACCCATGCGCAATGGTGGGGTGGAACCTCACACTCCAGGCCGATTTGGCGGTTCCCGTGCTGGATCGCCAAATGCACTGGCTGGATCTATGCGCAAATCTGTTGGTGGTCTCAGCTTCACTCAGCTCTACACCAACTATACACAGTCGCAGGAGGAACTCGAGAATGAGCGGCGGCGTACCAACAAGCTTACCACAGCCATGGACGAGCTCATCACACAGATGGAGAACAAGAAGCCCGAGCTTGAAGACCTCCGCGCCGAGCAGGATCGACTGGAGGACGAAGTTGCCAACTTTTCACACTTGATCGACGAGGCGAACGTGAGCCGTGATGCTGCAGTCAAAGAGTCTGAGCGCTTCCGCAGCGAGGCCGACATCGCAGCTCGCGAAGGCCACATCTTGCGCCAGCAGCTCCGCGATCTCTCGTCTCAGCTTAGAATGCTCATGGTCGAGAGTCAAGCCCGCGAACAGGGCCTCGCCGAAATGACTGCAGAGGAACGCTTGCAGCTGGAACGTCACGCTCGTGGCGAGCTCGATGACAGCGCACTGAATGAAATGTCCAGCACAGGACAGTGGATCTCTGAGCGCCTTGTTCTCTTCCGCAATGTCTCAGAGTTGCAGGCACAGAATGAGAAGCTGCTTCGACTTACCCGCGAACTAGGCGAAAAGATGGAGGGAGATGAAGCCCGAGAGCAGGCCAGACAATCAGCTTCGGACGCACAGGAAGTGGAGGATCTCCGACAGCAATTAGACCGCTGCAAAGATGAAATCAACTCAACTACGACACAAATGGAGAGCTATGTCAAGGAGCGCGACATGTTCAGACGCATGCTCCAACACCGCGGGCAATTGGCTCCCGACTCAGATCTTCAAGCCATGTTTGGGCAGAGCATGGGCCCTGGCACACCGCGGAGGAACAGCATTGCGCCTCAAGCAACTCCCCGCAAGGAAGATGATTGGGAGAAGCTGTTTAGAGAGCTACAAAAGAGTTTCGATCAGTATCGTGAGGAGACTTCTTCCGATAGGAGGCAGCTCAAGGATCAGGCGGACAACCTCACTCGCGAGAAGAGCACACTTCAAGCCGACATCGCTCGTGCGCAATCACAGATCGACCTCGCGTCCTCCCGTTGGGAGCTGCTCCAGTCGAATTACAGTGCGTCGCGCAGCGAGAACAGCGAGCTGCAGAAACGCTATCAACAACTGAGCGAGCAGGCTGCCAAGCAAGGCGCTAAAGTTCAACAGGCGGTTGAAGACATGGAGGAGGCGCACGTCAAGCTTGAATCTCACCGAACGGATCTTGCCAACGCGAAGGCGGAGAAGGAGCTGTGGAAGCGTATCGAAGCTCGCCTCACTGAGGACAACAAAAACCTCATGGAGGAGCGCAGCAGACTCAATAAGAACCTGATCGATCTGCAGAACTTACAGAATGAGCGTGTGTTGACTGAATCTGAGACTCGTCGCCGATTTGAGAGCCGCATTGAGACTCTTGAAACTGAATTGAGCAGCACCAAGAAGAAGCTTGACTCGGAAGTCGACGAGAGCAGGAAGGCAGCGCTTCGTCGCGAGTATGAAGAAGGTCAAAGCCGGACGCGTATTGATGATTTGGTGAAGAGCCTTGGTAACGCACGCGAGGAACTCGTGGCTGCCAAGACTACTCGCGATCAGCTGCAGTCTCGTGTTGACGAGATGCGTATCGAGCTACGCGCTGCTGAAGAGAAGGTCACGGCTTTGCAGCCTCGCCCCACACCACGCACTGAGCCTTCATCCCAAAATGGACAGACCAACGGGGACAGCGAAGAACTCTCGACAGAACAACGCCTGTCTTTCGAAGCATCGGAGCTCCGCCGCGATCTTGATCTGTCGAAGGGCGAAGTCGATAACCTCAAGGACCGAGTCGAGCAATATCAAAAGATCGCACAGAAATCAGAGGAGGACCTCGCAAACCTTACCGAGACTTCCGATCAGTACAAGGAGGAAATGGACGCAGCTCTCGCGGAGAAGGACGCCAAGATTACGGAACTTGAGCAGCGCATCGAGGATATAAGCTCGGAAATGACCACCACCAACAGCGAGCTCTCTGATCTTCGTGCCAAGGCCGACGATAGCAATCGCCTGCTTGCTGAGCAGAAGGCTTCTTACGAATCGGAGTTGGCCCGTCTGCGTGACGACATTGAGAGTCATGCTGAGGCGAAGACAATGTTCCAGCAAGACATCAAGGCGCAGGCAGAAATTGCCCAGCAAGCTCAGCAGAGCTACGAAGATGAGCTACTCAAGCATGCCGAGGCCGCCAAACTTCTGCATACTGTACGCAAGGAGTACAACGATCTCCGTACGCAAGTCGCGGGCATCAAGGCCGAATCCGAGGCTGCCAAAGCGAACTTGGAGCGTGGCGAGGAGAGCTGGGTGGAGCAGCGCGAGCGCTTTGAGCGTGAGCTAGAAGAAGCCAAGCGAAGACGCCAAGATGTCGATCAGCAGAACAAGTTGTTGCACCAGCAGATGGAGACCTTCTCTTCCGAGCTCGCAGCTTTACGTCAAGGACGAGCCGCCAACTCAGCCGATAGCGAGAGCACTCCGACCGGATCTGGTGGCGAGAGTAGCTACCAAGAAGTCATCAAGTTCCTTCGTCGCGAGAAGGAGATCGTGGACGTGCAGTACGAGCTGTCTATTCAAGAAGCCAAGCGCCTGCAACAACAGCTTGACTATGCCAACACGCAATTGGAAGAGGTGAGGCAGAAATTGTCTGACGAGCGCCGTCAATCTGCCGACAAGTCGACTTCCGAAGCTAGCACGAGCAAGTTGACGAATACAATCAACGAGCTCAATGTCTTCCGTGAGTCGGCAATCACCCTTCGCAACGAGGCGCGGCAGTATCGGGAGAAGCTTGACGAGAAGTCCAAGGAAGTCGATCGCCTCATTGCTGAATCAGAACCGCTCAAGGGACGTGTTGGGGAACTTGAGGGCGAGCTTGAAAATAAGGAAGGCGAGATGAGACTCTTGCAAGGAGATCGTGATCATTGGCGTGAGCGTACCCAGAACATTATCAGCAAGTACGATCGTGTAGATCCCGCCGAGATGGAAGGTCTCAAGACGCAGTTGGAAGAACTGAGGGCTGAAAAGGAACGTCTTGAGGGCGAACAAGCACCGCTAAAGGAGCAGGTCGATGGGTTTGAAGCTCGCCTGGAGGAGGAAAAGTCCTCCGTGTACGCCACTCAGCAAGCCCGAATAGACTCCATCAAGAAGCAGGCCAAAGACCAGGACACCAAGCGGAAGGATCTCATCGCTAGACTTACTCAGGAGCAGAAAACCACCCAGACTGCTCTTGATACTGCCAACTCGGAGCTGGAAGATACCAAATCCAGACTGAACGAGGCACACGCTGCGTTGGAGGAGGCCCGCACTGCTGCCAAGACTCAAGACGACAATACGGAGGATGGTCAAATTCGAGAGGACGGATCTGAGTCTGAAGAGCTTGCTGCTCTTCAAGTTCGCGTTTCTGAAGCCAAAAGCCATGTGACAGAACAGACTGGTCGCGCAGATGGCTTGGCCATTAAAGTGCAAACTCTGGAAGCTCGCGTCAAGGAGTTCGAGGTACAAGTTTCCCAATTGCAACAGCAGCTGGAGTCCGCTCGGGCCACGGGAGGTACCTCTGGTGAGAATGAGGCTACTACTACGGCAGCAACGGACTCTGAGACCCTGGAAAATCTCAAGCGGGAATTGGTCACGGCGCAGCAAGAAGTTGAATCTCTCCGCGCCAATGCTTCTGCGCCTTCAGAGCCTGTTGTGAATGCTGAGCCAGCCGTTGGAGAGATATCTGTGGCCGACCAAGTGGCCGAGGAGGTCGCTCGGCTCCGCTCTGAGCTCGAGGAGCAGCATGCTGCGGTCATCGCCTCAATGGAGGAGAAGACCAAGAACAGAATTGAGGCCATGAAAAAGGGCTTGACCAAGCAACTCCACGACGGTAGAGGAAAGCAGCGGGACGAGATCCAAAACGAGTTGCGCGACAAGCACTCGGAGGAAGTTCAGCAGCTCAAGAATGAGCATTCTGCGGCAATCGAAAAGCTCAAGGAGGAGCACAAGGCAGAACTTGAGAAGCTCACGACTAGTGGAGAAGCAGCTGTCGATAAAGCGGAAGTCAAATCCGAGGCACCCAAGGCTGAGATCGATCCGAACTCGTTTGACTTTTCTCCTGAGCAAGCTAGATCGCTTGTTAAGAACAACAAAGTCATCAACGATTTGCTGAAGGCTAACATCATCAGCAAGGTCGACCAGCAGACTTCACCGTTGAAGGCTACTATTACGAAGCATGAAGAGGAGATTGCTAGATTGACAGCTGAATTGGAGAAGGCACCCAGCGCGCCTGCTGATGGCACTGAGAACAGCGATACCGTGTCTCGCGCGGAACTTGAGCGCCAGCTGGAGGCTGCCAGACAAGACAAGGAAGCTGCTGTGCGACAGGCCGTTGACGCTGCCGAGAAGAAGGTCAAGCTACAGCTCAACATGCGTGACATCGCTCAGGCGAAGATTGCGGTAGTCAAGAAGGCCGCGACAGAGACACCAGAGAAGCCTGTGAAGGAGGTTTGGGACATCGCTGACAAGGCTCGCCCCACTCCTGCGACTCCTGCTGGAAAATCAACTCCAGCTGCAGCACCATCGACAACCACCAAGCCTGCAGCTCCCTCATCGCCCACTCCGACTCAGACTACAGCCACTGCTCAGGCTTCTCAACCGGCCAATGTGGACAAGATGAAAGCGAGGGGTGAGCGCTTCGGCACAGGCTCAACCTCCAGCACTGGTCCAACTGCTACCACTGCCACCCCAGCTCAGAATGGCGGACGCTCAGCACCCAGCGGTCCTTCCAATGTAGGTGGCGGCGTAGCCCCAGGCAAGCGTACAATTCCTCCGCCAGCGGCAGGTGCTCCGCGGAGAATGTCTTCGTCGTCGGGACTTCCTGTACCTGGCGGCAGCAAACTGCCAGCACCGGGTTCAAGATCAAGCAGCGCGTCAGGCAATGCTGGTATGTCGATCAAGGGTGGCGCGAGTGCCTCTCAGCGCGGCGGAACTACCAGTGGCGCACGCGGCGGCACTCGTGGTGGATTTGGTGCCTCTGGTCGTGGCGGTCCAGCCAACGCTGGCCAGAAGCGTCAGCATGATGGCGCTGATGCTGGCGAGGGCAACAAGAGAATGAGAGGCGGTGCTCAAGGCGGGTCGAGCTAGGGGCGCGATTCGCATCAACGATGAACCAATGCTCGTGCTTGTTGATTTGTGGTCGTGACGGGAGAAAATCACTGTACGGTGGACGCTGATATTACGGGATGCGAGCGAGCATTTTATGGAGTTCACAGGGAAAAATGGTGTATCATAACTAGTATTGCTGCTGATGTGGATGGTAGTCTGTACGGTGTACTTATTGTCAAAACTGTGCTGCAAGTCTTCATTCGTTCGTTGCAGCGACTTGAGGAAACCTGATCCTGAAAGACACCAGGTACCTTATGTAAGGTACGAGATAATGTCTCCTGCCCTGCTGCCGTCGAAGCTGAAGACGGGAGTTCGGCAAAGATGGGAGCTCGGATGATGTGCCGGTTTGACTCCACGCTTACCTTAGAGGCAAGAGGGGGTTCAGGTAACGGTAGTAAGACGGTTTATATAGGAATACTGTAATTATACAGTTTTTGTCACGGCAACGTTTGTGTGGGTAAGCGTGATTCTTGGCAAACGTTTATAAGATCTTATAGTCAAAAGGCGGTTGCTTTATATAAACGGTTGACCTAAGTAACGGTAAAGTTTTTAAAACCGTGTTTAAACTTTTAGAAGTTTTGACTCTATCGTAACTATAAAGCGTTTGATGTGCTTAACGTTTATTAGAAAGCGTAGGACGAAAACGGTTTAAGAATAATAGAGTATACTTCCTCGGTTTGTTTAATATAACGCTCTTATCGTAAAACGTAAGGCAACATAAACGTATTAGAGGAAGAACGTCCTATTAGCGAGGGCGTTGTAAGCAAGGAACGTTTAGCAACTATAGTAGTTCTAAAACCGTAACTACATAGTAATAAGAGGGTAGTAGTATAGTTCCTCGTATTCTAAGGGTTTACCGAGGGTAGTAAAAAGCTTTAGGTAGGAGTTACTACTAGTATAGATAGTTAATGCATTTAGACTTAGAAGGAATCGTAGCAACGCAACGTAGATAGTCCTATAAGCTCTTATTTTAGTCTCTCTCGCCGTACGTAAGCGCCTATCTAAAGCTACGTGTAATTTAATTCACTTATATAAATTTATACTACCTTACGAAAAAGACCCCTTTTTACGATGCCTAGGAACATCGACCTACGCCTCGTAGGTACTACTACTATACGTATACCTAAATGAATGAAATCTACCCCTTTACGTTCTCCGGATCCTTCGGAGTATTAGAAGATTAGATGTTCTATTCTTTACTTCTAATTCTATAGCTATCGAAGCTATACCCGTTTTGTATCTTATAGATTATCTACGAGGAAGCGAAAGAAATTCACTACGACTTCTCTACGACTATAGATCTATTAGGAGCAAGATCTCCGATGATTTAACCATAGCGGACTACGCTGCCTACTTTGAGCTAAGATGCTATATACGTACTATTAAAGAGGACGAATGCCTCGATCTACGAGTAGCTAGACTTAAAGGAGCCGGATTTAGATAAGCTTGTCCTCTACAATTTGTTATAGATTACTAATAAAGTTTATACTATATAGGAACAACGTAATAAATCGTAGGCTATTACTACGGCCCCTCGGACTCGCGTTGCCCGTACGAAAAGGCCTATAGGGCAAACTACTAAAGATGCTGCTAATAAGGAGGCTAAGAGGGTAGAGGAGGAGCGAGGCCGTCGCCTCGATAGAGAGGGCCGTTAGGCTCTACTACTAAGTAGCTACTTTCTATAGCTAAATGCTGTTACCATTATTCGTAGCATCTAGGTAAGCAACCTCCTCTATAGCTCCTCTTACGATCCCTCTAAGATCTCTCCGCCTATGTAATCTAGCACCTAGACATTCCCTCTAGGATCTCTCCGCCTATAGGACTTAGCACCTAGATCTTCCCTCTAGGATCTTACTACTAATAGGATCTTCGACTCTTATACACTAGAACTTTATAGCCTTTAGGATCTATTACCTAGATCCTGTTATTACATCCTCTCTATCTACGGGACTTAGCTCCTACATCTTCCTATTAGGATCCTTTCACCTACGGGACTTAGTACCTAGATCCTCCCTCTAGGACCTTACTATTAATAGGCTCTTCGACTCTTACGTACTAGAACTTTATAGGCTTTTAAATCTATTACCTATATCCTGTTATTACATCCTCCCTAACTCCGGGACTTAGCTCCTATATCTTCCTATTAGGATCTCTCTAGCTTGTAATTTGCACCGCTTACTGTTCCCTAGACTATAACCAACTTATACCGACTTGTATCTTACATCTTATAGCTCCTTAAAACATATACTAACTTATATCGACTTATACCGCGTATATCCTACGATCTACATTCTTATAAACTGTATGCTACATTCGGTAGTAGGCAGATACTAACAGAATATAGGGCGAGCACATAACGGCAGATTATACTATCTAGATCGAAGCCCGTAATAGAATAATTAATCAAGCAAAGAGTCTTAAACATAAGACCATTTTGAATATAACTATAAGTGTATAGAGTATAGATCTCTATACTTTATACACCTTACTTTATATCTACGCTTTTACATTTACAGTGTATTAACTATATATCTAGGCCTTCGTTCAAGCATAACTAGACGGCGATAGAGGTGAAAACCTTAAAGACCTTAATAGCACTAGCAGACTGCGCTATTTCGAGAAGCTATATATAGTAGAGAATTTTAGGAAGGTTTATGCCTTTATCTATAAGTACCTAGACTTCGATAAGTCCTCTAAAAAGGGCATTATGTTTATAAAAGGTAAGTCTATTAGTTTATACACTTATCTATTGTTGTTTACAGACTACTAATCATTATATATATAGTCCTTTTTAAATCTCTCGCGTACGACGTCCTCGCCTAGATCTTAGCTAGCAAAGATAGCAACACCCGAGACCTACTAGTAAAGGGATTTACTACTATACCGTAGCATAAGGACATCGTAGCGGTAAGTATACTTATAGTCTGCTTCCTTGTACTATTATAAGTCTACTATTCTATAAGCCGGCTATCAAACATAGCACCTCCCTCCCTAGATCTCTTACCCCTTAGGATCTCGCTCCTAGATGATTCCCTCGCTAGTTCCCCCTCCCCGGATATCTCAGCCTATAGGATTTCGCTCCTAGATAATCCCTCTACTAATATCAATTACCCGGGTCTCTTAGTTCACTAGATCTTATCCCTAGACGATCCCTCTACTAATCTTAATCACCTAGGTCTCTTAGCCGGTAGGATCTTACTCCTAGATAATCCCTCTACTAATCTCTAATCACCTAGGTCTCTTAGCCGGTAGGATCTTACTCCTATATAATCCCTCTACTAATCTCTAATTACCTAGGTCTCTTAGCCGGTAGGATCTTACTCCTAGATGATCCCTTATACTACTCCTTATTAACCGGGCCTCTTAGTCTACTAGATCTTACTCCTAGATGATCCCTTATACTACTCCTTATCGATATACAACTTGTACTCTAATAGACCTTACACCCTACTAGAACTTATACTCTATTAGAACTTACATTTATATAATCCCTTACACCGCCGTTATCTATATACAACTTATACTCTATTAGAACTTATATCTAGATACATCGCTTGTAACGTTCGTAACTGTTTATTATAGCTAACTATAAGGTATATAGGCAAACATCCTACGTAAGTACTTCTACGAGGTGACGACGAAGGCGGCTAGTACAAAGCATACTAAAGTTGAAAAGGACACCTCCGTAATATATTAGGTTTGTTGTTTATTGTATACATACTAACAGTATATAGGTTTATGCTCGTATTAGTGCCGTAGAGTTTCCGTCGTCCGAGGATAAAGGCGAAGGTTCGTAGGGCATACTACTAAAGTTTACGACATGTCGGGCATACTACTAAAGTCTAGTAATACGATAGGCATACTACTAAAAGCTTGGTTTTGCTATAGGCATACTACTAAAAGCTAACGGTAGCCTATAGGCTTACTACTAAAGTTGTTCTTTAGCCTATTTA